>PITA01002079.1:41008-172503 GCA_004023965.1 Spilogale gracilis | reverse complement strand
CCCCCCCCCGAACTCATGTGTTCACACCCTCCCTCACAGTCACCTGCTTCCTCCATGTGCAGAGCTTGGCATTCTTTTCCAGCTCTTCTGGCAGGAAGGCTTACTCCCATTTTATAGATGAGAAGAATGAGGCGCAGGTAGGCAGGTGACAGAACTTGGGAAGTCAAAGAGGGGGTGAGGGGAGACTTCAGGTGTCCTGCCTGCCCTCCCCGGCCTGCCACACTCTTTCTCCCACACATGTGTTGCCTCCCCTGTCCCAGACCCCCTTCCACATACGTGCTGGTGTATATTTGCCCCCTTGAGCATGTGTGCATGTCAAGGCTAATTTGTTCCTGGGGCCTTGTGGTCGGGTCTGAGAGCCCTGACCTGGGGTCTGAATCCGCCTCTGTTCTACTGCTGGCTCTGAGCCCTGTCTCTGTGCTCTCGTGGGCCATTCGTGGCACTTCTCTGGGTCCTGCCGACCCCTGATAGAGCGACCTTCCCACTCCTTGGTTGGTTCTGAAGTCACGTGAGAGCCAAGGGCAGAAGCAGGGCGCTGAGAGGGGCCCCAGGCTTACTGAGCATCCGCTGGGAGCCCGGCCACAGGACCCACCCCCCAGCCTGTCTTCTGCCCTCGCCAGGCTCCACCCACCCAGCACATGTTGTGTGGGGGGGTCTGCCCCTTCAGAGATGGATGGGGCTCCCCATGGCCTTGCACGTGCCCAGTGGGCTCCACGCTGGCGAGTCTCCCCTGGAGACTCGGGACACCTCCTGCAGGTGTTTCCAGACTTGCAGGTCCTTCCATCACCATTTCACGTGATGGTTAATCCATGCCTCTCAGTTTGGGCTGCATATTGGAAACATCTGGGGTGCTTTCCAAGTCCCCACGCCCCAGGACAGGGAGTGAGTGCAGATGGGCATGAGAGATCTCTTTGGGGTGATGGAAATGTTCTAGAATTGGATTGGTGACAGTTGCACAAGGCCGTAAATTGAGAAAACTCACTGACTTTTACCCTCAACCTGAGTGATCTTTATGAATCGTGAAGTATCTGCTGTGTCTTTAAAAAATCCCTGTCCCTTGGGGGCCTGAGGGGCTCATTCATAAGCATCTGCCTTCAGCTCAGGTCATGATCCCGGAGTCCTGGGACCCAGCCACACCTCAGGCTCCCTACTTGGCGGGAAGCCTGCTTCTCCCTCTTCCCCTCCCCCTGCTTGTGTTCCCTCTCTTGCTGTGTCTCTCTGTCAAACAAATAAATAAAATCTTAAAAAAAAAAAAAAAAAGTCCCTACCCCTAGAGATCCTGATTCACTTGGTGTGGGATGGAGTGAAGGCGTCTGGAGTTTTAAAAGTTCCCCAGGTGGCTGCAAGGCTGAGAACCACTCAGTTAGCTCTTGAAAGAGACCCAGGGAGCTGTGCTGTATTTCACATGTTGCCCTGCGGGAGAAGGAAGGGAGTCATTTTGGTTGAGCCCACCTTCGTGCCTGGCCCCGAGCTAGGGCCTATGTAGGTATTTTTGCTTTTGGTTCTTAGAACAGCCCCATTTAACAGGTGAGCACACTGAGGAAGTTATGCCAGAGCCACACACAGCTAGTAATGACTGAGCTGGGATCCAGATATGGGCCTCTTGGACTCGATTTGTACAATCCCTCCATTTGTGCATGGCTAGAGCTCACTGTGGGGCTGGCTTCCCTCCCACAAACACACCTGCCTGCAGCCCCTGCAAGGGGATTTCAGGTACAGAGTCAGGATGGACTCTAGATAGCATGGAAAGATTGTGTCTTCTATCCCCGATCAGCTTTTTTTTTTTTTCTCCAGGAGTGGTAAACCAACTAACCGATTGTCTGCCATTTTTGGAGGGCCACATGGGCCAGGCCTGGTCTCCTTGAAGGCTCCCAGCGGTCCCGTGGGTGGGCACTGTTACCCACATTGTACAGTGGGGGGATAGGCTCAGAAAGGGGAGCCCTTTGCTGAAGGTCACTCAGTTCATGGTAGGGGTGGGATTCTGTGCAACCTTGAGGCTCGTCCTCTCAATGTCCCTTTCTCTGGGCTCTCCTCTGGTGCCTCCCAGTTGTGCCACGTGCACCATCAGGCACTCCCCATCACAGGCCGGGCAGCAGCGGGCCTCAGGGTAACCTCATTCCCTCTGCTCCATCCCAGTGGTGCTTCAAAGGTCACTGCATCTGGAAGTCACTGGAGCAGACTTACGGCCAGGATGGAGGCTGGAGCTCCTGGACCAAGTTTGGGTCGTGTTCACGGTCATGTGGGGGCGGGGTTCGATCCCGCAGCCGGAGCTGTGACAATCCCCCGTGAGTGATCTTGGCTGAGGTGGGCAGGGTAGGGGATCCTCCCTACCAGGCCTGAGGATGGCCTGCGGGGAGGAGTGGGGGCAGGGGACCCTCCTTACCAGGCTGGCAGAGGAAGGCACACAGGGAGGAGTGGGGGCAGGACACTAGAGAGAAGGACCCCTGCAAGTGGTTTATATTCTATTTGTGGGGACCCAAAATTGTTAGAGGGGGGTGGGGCTGGATCCCTTCCACCTGGGCCTCACATCTCCCATCAGGTGTGGCATCTGAGAATTGGTCTGAACCATCGATTCTCAAACTCTGGTGTGCAGAAGATTTTGAGTGGCCCTAGGACTCTCATTCTTCGCTAAGCTTTGAGAAGACTGATGTAAATGTTCAGTAGCCATGCTTGCTTTCTTGCCCTAGGAAGCAAAAGTTCCATGAGTTTTTCTTAACTTACCTCTTTCTGTCATCAAATCCTACCTTTTAGTACCCTACCCAAACCCCAGGAGTCTGGGGAAGCAGTCTTGTGTCTCCCTCTTTTATTCCCTCCATGGGGATCCCTCTTGTGGTTTTTGGAACTTGGGAGTGGTAGCAGGCTCTGGCTTCCCTGTCCCAAGTGGAAGTCGCCCCAGTTAGAATAGCCTCGGGCTAGACGGGGGCTGGCCTGGGACGGCAGGTGGATCAGCGGGCTCCAGGAACCGGGGGTGCCCAGCCTCTGCAGAACAGCAGTGCCCTTAGCCGCTGTGGCTCAGTAGTGGCCATCCTCCCGTGCACGCTTCATACTCTGCTGCTCACCTGCAGGGATGGGAGGCTCATGACCGCCTGCTCCCATGCCTGCTGGCTGTGCTGACCTTTTACAAATACAAGCCCAAAGGAACCGCCCTCTAACTTCCACCTTTTGGGGTTTGAAAGCCCGGGTTGGAGAAGGACCCAGTGGGGCCCACTCTGAATAAACCACCTTCCTGTGAAGACAGATGGTTATCTTCTTGATCATAGCTGCCATCCAGGGCGCCTGGGTGGCTCAGAAGGTTAAGCCTCTGTCTTCAGCTCAGGTCATGATCTCAGGGTCCTGGGATTGAGGCCCACATCGGGCTCTCTGCTCAGCAGGGAGCCTGCTTCCTCCTCTCTCTCTGCCTTCCTCTCTGCCTCTTTGTGATCTCTCTTTCTGTCAAGTAAATAAATAAAATCTTTTTTTTTTTTAAAGCTACCATACAGCAAAGTCCTGTGTAATCATAAGTCTTTCTGTTGTATGAGGCTTAAGTGACATAATATGGGTGCTCTCAGCATGGGGCCCAGCCCAGATTAAGCTCTAGTGAGTGGCAGTGGGGATGCTGAGCGCTCCCGTGCACACACCCGTGAGATGCTGGGAGCCCAGCACCAGGCGCCTGTGCTTGGAATCTTTGCATCAATAATCCAACCAAATCCTTTTCGTGTAACGGAGAAGAGAATACGGATTGCTTTAAACACCTTTTCTTATTTATTCTTCACGGACACACCAGGAGATAGGAGAGAGAAGAGGTGTCTGGGTCCCACGTTTAAAGAGGGGATTAAGGAGGGCACGTGTTGCGATGAGCACTGGGTGTTATGCGTCATTAGTGAGTCGGAACACGACACCAGAAACTAACGTGCTATCCAGTGGCTAACTGAGCATAACAAAAAATAAATAAAAAGAAAAAAAGAGGAAATTAAGGCTCAGCAAGGCTGGATGACTCGGTGGAGACTTGCACGGCCGGGACTTGGGGTTGGATCCAGGGCAGCCTTCTCGTCCCAGCCCTAGGTCTCTGTCTACCGCTCCTTAGTTTAGGATCCAATGAAGCCGAAGCGGGTGCAAACTGGAACCGTGGAGGCGTGCTTTGAGCGCCTGGATTGTCTCCCAGCCCAATGGGAGAGGGTCAGTCGTCGCTCTTTCTCAGCTCGCCCCCTCCCTCCTGCCCCACCCCCACAGAAGGAACAGGTGCCATGTGCCCAAGGGGTGGAACGAGAGGAATCTGGAAGGGCCCTGAGCACCGCAGCCCCCACCATGAGGGTTCTTCTCTAGCTGATCAGTTAGCAGAGCCTCTTCACGCTCCTCTCAAAGGCTGAGCTGCCCGCGGTGGCCGTGTAGGAAGCCTGGCCCTCCCCAGCCTTCCAGCCAGGTCACCTGGTCCGTCTGTGCCTGCCGCAGCCCTGCCTATGGAGGCCGCCTGTGCCCAGGGCCCGAGTTCCAGTACCAGATGTGCAACAGCGAGGAGTGCCCCGGGCCCTTCGAGGACTTCCGGGCGCAGCAGTGTGCGAAGCGCAACTCCTACTACATCCACCGGAATGCCCGGCATAGCTGGCTGCCCCACGAGCCCGAGAATGGTGAGCGGGCCCCTTCCCCCCCACCCCCCGCCCTGTCCTTGGATGTCTGCTGGGTCCCTGTCTTCCCAGGGAGGGCCTCCCATGCCTGGGGTCACCAGTGGAGGTAGAGGGACAGTCGGGGCGCCAAAAAGGACATGCCTTGGGCAGGCTTGCGGTACACCTCTGCACAGGCCCCTGGTGCTGTGAGCCATTTAACGTGCCATTAAAGCCACACTGGATTTGTATAGTGTGAAGACTGCTTTCTGGGAGGGAAGACGCCTCGAACCAGGGGCCCTTCACCCCAGGGTGCCGTTGAGGCCGACAGCCGTGTTGGCTGTTGGCTTGGGGCCTCTGACACGGGTCCGTCCCTGTACAAGAAGGCAATGTAGCAGTACAGGTGCTGGCTTTGCCTAACCACCGTCCCGAGAGGCTCTGTCCTGTCATCTGTCGTATTTTTAGGTTTCCCTGACGGTGCTACTCCTTTAGCAGAGGGAGGATTTGAGGATTTGAAAGGCAGGCAGATGGGAGCCTTCTGGGATCCTGATACTCCCTGCAGGCTGCTCTGGGACAGACCCAGGCCCAGGACTCATGCAGAGGAGCTGAATTTTGGGACCAAGTGCCAGTGCAAGGACTTTTCCACTGATGGCCCTCTTAGGGGCAGAGAGGTGCCAATGAAGGGCTGGGGGTTGAGGTGTCGTGGGGCCTTCAGGCCAGAAGGGCCCTTCATAGGCCTCTGTGCCCACTCCATCTGCCAGCCTCTCTGTGGTCCTAGATGGACGACCCCTACCATGCAACCCTCAGCCTCAGATGGCACCTACTAGAATGGTCTATTCTCTGCTGACCCCCAGGCCACCTCTTTGTAGCCCTGGTTCCAAAGGACTAATGGCAAGACCCTTGAGAGTTCAGCTCAAAGTTAGAATGACAATCTTCAGGTTGGAAGGGACCTTGAAGGCCTGTCCATTGCCCATCAGGGTACAGATCTCTCTGGAACATGGTGGTAGAGAGTGTTTTCCCTCTGCTTTGAATTCCTCCCACTCTGGGAGTTTGCTAGTCCCTTGCCGCTGTCAGCTGGCGTTTGTGGCGGCCCAGAGAGCTGACTGCCTGGGGCATACTGGTCAGGGTCCCTAACCATTTGGGAGGGTTAGAGTCACTTATCCCTCTTCCCCTGGCTCAGGTTCCACCAGGAATCTGGCTCCTGTGCATGAAATCCAAAGTGGTATTGGATGGTGTGGTCGTGGACTTGAGCCTGAGTCCTGGGGCAGGACGTGTCCTGGGAGCTCAGGGGCCAGGAGCAGGGAGCCAGATGGTTCCTTAAAACTTTGGCTAAGGAGCTGGCTTGAGTTGAAAGCCCTGCAGATCCATTCAGATCCAAACAAGCCCCTATAGAGTGGGCTTTCGAGGCCCCTGTGGATGGACTTTGGGTTTTCCTAGGACTTTCCAACAAATTCCAGAAAGTTAGCTAAGCCCCAACCTCCCTTTTTCTAAGAAACATAGCAAATATTTATATGTTTTCTGGAACTTTCTTTTTAGGACATCAGTGGCCCAGAGAGGGAAGAGAACAATTAGTTGTTAGCACTAGAAAGGACCTCCCTTCCTCTTTCACTGCATCACTTGGCAAAGCCAACCCAGACCAGTGTTTTGTCTCCTTTCACACAGCCTCCTGATGTTTACAAACATGCTCAGTTACACCATAATACAGGTGACTGGGGAAGTGTAAGGAGAGGTCAGTGTGGGACTCAAGCCAGACTGCCTGGGTTAGAATCCTGGCTCCTCTACTTAGTGTATGGCTGTGTGGCCTTGAGCAAATTTCTTAACCTCTCTGGTCCTTGGTCTCCTCCTCTCTAACGCTAGACCTTACTACCTTGGGGTATTGAAAAACTTAAATGAGTTCATTCACAAAGACATTTGAAGTTTTATATCCAGAGTGTGTAGGGACGCCTGGCTGACTTAGTACAGTGTGTGATTCTTGATCTCAGGATTGTGAGTTTAGGCCCCACGTTGGGCATGGAGCGCTACTTAAAAAAAAAAAAAAAAGGCAAAAAAGTGTGTAAAGGTTCTGGAAGGATCTGGCACATAGTAAGTATTCAGTAAGTGTTGGCATATTATTATTGTTATTACTAATATTGTATCACTTGATTTTCTTACACATTTTATGTGGCATTTTGCTGTTCAGGAATAAGGAACTGAGGCTAGAGAGGTCTGATAGTTTGCTCAGGGTCACTAGGCTAATAAGTGACACAGCAGGGATTTTTAGCCCCAGCTCCACCCCCAGGACTCCCCCCAGCACCCGGAGCTGGCCGGGGAGCCTGCTGCTTTGGACGGGCACTGCTGTCCTCCTGGGCCAGCCCACTTTCTCCCGGTGCGGCTGGGAATTTGGCCTGGTCTCTTTGTCTGCAGACGCCCAGAAGTGTGAGCTGATCTGCCGGTCGGAGGACACAGGGGACGTGGTCTTCATGAACCAGGTGGTCCACGATGGGACACGCTGCAGCTACCGGGACCCATATAGCGTCTGTGCCCGTGGCGAGTGTGTGGTAGGTCTCCTGGGCCCCCCGCCTCTGCCTTCCCTGGGAGACTGGAGAGCTGCACTTCCTGCCCCCCTTTCTGCTCCCTGGGGGACCAGCATCTCCTCGCCTGCCCCACCCATGACACCTTGGTCCTCAGCATAATCCCAGGGTGCTAGAAAGGGGTTATCCCAGCCCCATTCAAGGGAAGAGGAGTGGCCAGGTTTAAGATCTGTCCATGTCACATGGCGAGTTTGGGGCAGAGAGCTGCCCAGGAGTGCCTCTTGGTCCCTGGTCAACTTGTGGGGCCTGGGGACTGGGGAGGGAGTCAGGGGCTGCAGGACTGGGGATGGTAGCAGGGGGCATGGGAGCCTTCTCCTGTTCACCCCACCTCTGGCTTCAGCCCGTCGGCTGTGACAAGGAGGTGGGATCCATGAAGGCAGATGACAAGTGTGGGGTCTGTGGCGGCGACAACTCTCACTGCAGGACTGTGAAGGGGACACTGGGCAAGGCCTCCAAACAGGCAGGTGAGCAGATGACCAGGCCAGGGTCCCTAGGGCCCGAGTCCCTCAGGCGGGCCCTCCTTCCTCTGGTGGGCCACAGTTCAGGGTGGAGTGGGGTGGAGTGGGGGAGGCACCCGGAGCCTGGCCCTAGGCCTTCCTGGGCTGCCCAGGCCGGCTGAGTCAGAAGCTACCGCTGGCCACACCGTCTTCTGCCAGTGGGTGCTGCCTGCATGTGGGCCCAGGAGCTCAGAAGCATTTTTCTACCAGCCAGTGTGCTGCGAGAGGAGCTCAGCTATCTCTTTGGTCCAGGGACTGTTGGGGAGAGTGAGAGCTCAGACAGGTCTGAAGAGGTAGCCCAGAATGGACTGGAATGTTTTTTCTCTTTCCTCTCTCCCTTTTTTGTGGCGCCTCCTGCTTTGAGCTCCTGGTGCCTTGAGTTCCTTGATTTCCCTCCCCACGTGCAGTGTGGCCACACTTGGCTGATGAAGAGGGGCAGGTATTAGCCTTTACACTCTAGGATTAATTAGATCCATTTTGCCTTCGGGAATATCACAGCTTTGCCTCGCCTGCCCTTGTGGGGACAAGGTTGACAGCTTTGCGAGAGGTTTGTTTCTAAGCATGGGATTAGGAGGGCCATGGGGCTCAGAGAAGCAATGCTGGATCTTCATCTAAATCCCTTAAGGTGTGAGAAGAAAGGGGGAAGAGATATCAGGAGAGAAAAGGAAACTCAAGAAAGTCGGGAATAATAGAAACTAATGCACATGCGTGCTCACCCACACGTGCTTACCCTTAGACATGATAGAGCATTTAAGCAATAGCGTCTCATTTGACCCTCTCACCACCTTGTGGACAAGGGCCCATTCCTAGGGCCCATTCCAAGGGCCCATTCTTGCAGATGAGAAAACAGGTTCTTGGGTACGTGCTAGGAGCGGGGGGGTGATGAGGTCTGCTGGGCAGAGAGGCCACCAGTTCAAGATGCTCATGGATCATTCTCATGGGCAGGAGCTCTCAAACTGGTGCAGATCCCAGCGGGTGCCCGGCACATCCAGATTGAGGAGCTGGAGAAGGTCCCCCACCACATTGGTGAGTGCCCGGGAGCTGGGAGAGGGACCACCAGGCCCTGGGGTCTGCCCTCAGCTGTGGACGAGCTGGGAGGACAGAGGAGAGGATTCTAAAGCAGGGGAGATTTTACAAATTTGAATAATGGCAGGGAACCCTTAAAGTTTTTTAGTTTTTTTTTCTTACTTACGTTGAATAGACAACCTGTTCTATGGTTCAAATTTCAGAAGGTGTGAGAGGGGATCCAGTGAAGATCCCCCCTCCCACCTCTCCCTCCAGGAGCAGTTTGTTTCCCCGGGGCAGCCACTGTTGATTAATTACGCACATCTTTTGAAAGAAAACCATTTTCATAGACTGTATCAGTCACCTTTTGCTGTGTAACATGCCATCCCAAAACTTTGTGGTTTCAAACAAGTGTTTGTATTAGCTTATGATTCAGTAGGCCATTAGTTTGGGCCTGGCTCCACTCATGCTGCTTCGACTTCTCTGCCTGGACTCACTCATGCAAAGGCAGGTTGGTACTGACAGTCAGCCGGGGTGACAGGGGTGATGGGACATGTTCCCAGCTGGCTAGCCTGGGGTTAGTCACATGGTGTCTGTCACATGGTCCTCATTGGGATCAAGAGAAGGCAAGGCCCAGCGGGCAAGCACTTGCTAGGTCTCTGCTTGTGTCATACTTTGTAATGTTCTATTGGCCCAGGCAAGTCTCATGGCCAAACCCAGACTCAGGGGGTAGAAACAGACAATCTCTTGGTGGGAAGTGTGGTAGAGTCACAGCACAAGGAGGTGTGCACACTGGGAAAGGAGGAATTTGTAGCCATTTTTGCAGTCTGCCACATGGACTCTTAAATTATTCTTATCATAATGACACTTAAACACAATCATTAAGTCACTACTATACCCTTACAGTAGTTATACAACTCTAAAGCCAAGAGAGATGAAACATTAGGGCCCCCAAAATAAACTGACAAAATCCAAGTTGAGACATCAATGTAATGGGAGAGATTTTTGTGTTCTAAGTTAGTGGTTAAAAAAACGAATGTGTCCAGAACAGGCAAATCCAGAGAGAGAGGAGGGCAGATTCATGGTCCTCGGGCTGGTGGGAGGAGGATGGGAGCGTCTGCAAATGGGAGTGATGAGGTCTCTTTAGCAATTGGATAGTGGTCCAATAGTCATTAAATTCCACACTTTAAAAGGCTGAGTATGTAATATGTGAATTACATGTCAATTTATTGTTTTTAAATTTTTTTTAAAGATTTTATTTATTTGACAGAGAGAAACACAGCCAGAGAGGGAACACAAGCAGGGGAAGTGAGAGAGGGAGAAGCAGGCCTCCCGCCGAGCAGGGATCCCGATGTGGGACTCGATCCTGGGTCTCCGGGATCATGACCTGAGCCAAAGGCAGTCGCTTAACCAACTGAGCCACCTAGGTGCCCCTACATGTCAATTTAAACCCCATAAGCATGATTTGGAGCAGGATGTCAATGAGCATGCAGAGAAGGCTGCTGTCCCGACATCAGGAAGTGGCTGGGCTCTCCCACACTGCCTCCTCCACACTGGAGTCTGTGTTCCGACCCCTCACAGAGGGCATGTGTGCTACGATGTCATCGGGCCTCAGCACATCCCAGAGGCCCCTCTTACCTCGTGTGCCCACCTGGTCATACTGCTTATCACCAGCTCTTCCTAAACAGGAATGCAAAACATAACATCTCTGGGCAGGCTCATATATTACAAAAGTGCAGATATCCCTATTTTTAGGTTATCATCAAAATAATAGAAAATGTTTTAAAGTGTCCTGGGGAACTTGCACCCCCTGAGGAATACATCTTTGTCGACACCGCTGTGAGAGAGCCCTAACCTGCTCTGGGAGGCACCTGGGAAGGTGTGCTGCAAATAGGCAAGAGGCACAAGCGGAAACTGAAGCCCACAGTGGATCCTGGGCCCTCCGTGTTGCCCACCTCACCTGCGCTGTGAGCCAGTCTAGGCCGGGGTTTCCCATCTGCCAGCCCCATGCCCTTGCCTGGCAAACCATGCGCACGGGGACCGTGAGTCTGGGGGGCTTGGCCTGGCCAACTCCCTGCTCACCTGTCTGTCTGGCTCTGGAGTATTTTGCTGGGAGAGGGGCCGGAAGAGGGGAAGGGAGCAGGGAGGGAAGGGTCATTTACTCTAAGAAGAGGGTGGAGCTCGCAGACACTCCTCTTACTCCACCCCTCTGATCTTCAGAGGCTACTCCTCCATCCTCCAGAGGTGAGGAGTGCTCTGTGGGAGGCTGTCCACAGACTTCTGTAGGGGTCCGGACAGAAGCTTCTAGAACCCAGGGTAGGTTCAGCCCGGGCAGGCTTGCCTGTCTGTTTACTAGGTGAGTTCCCTGGAGAGCTAGAGCCCCTCAGGAGCCGGGCAGGGAGGGGAGCGGAACTGAGACCTGACGTCTGCACGCATTGTGTGATTATGCACGGGGGAGGTCCACGGCGCACGCCCAGTGAAGACGTGCAAGGTGTGTATATGTGGATGAGCGAGTGTGTGTGCACGCGCCTGTCAAGGTACGTGTTCTCTGGAGAAGTCCAGGACGGTCGCGGTGAAGGCCAAGGCCCTGCCCAGACTCATTAGATGCCTCTGGAATCTGGGGACGTGGATTCTTTGCAGGGGAGGAGAATCCTGCGCTTACGGTCTCCCCGCTCTGGGCCTTGAGCCGGTATGGTATCTTTCATCCGTCAGCCCCCGTCAGCTTCATGGTGATCATGTAGGCTCCTCTCTCGCCGGGAAAGGCCTAGATGGCACCTTTCAGGAGGAGACTGTTTTCATCTCCCTGACAAACCTGTTGTTTAGCATAGCCACCTTCATGATCTCAGCTGGATCTTCTGGATAACTTGCTGTAGCTTCTCCATCAGCACCTGCTGCCTTATCTTGCACTTCTTTGTTACTGGATGGGGGGACGGCTTCTCAAACCTCAAGAACCAACCTCTCCTAGCTTCTAGCTTTTCTTCTGCAGCTTCCTCCCCTCTCTCAGCCTTCACAGAATTGAAGAGCATTAGGCCCTTCCTCTGGGGTAGGCTTTGGCTTAAGGGCACATGGTGGCTGGTTTGATCTTGCACTCTGACCGTTTCCTGTATGGCTTTCTTACCATTCGTGTGTTCACGGAGAAACACCTTCCGTTTCCTTCAAGAACTTTTCCTTTGCCTTCACACCTGGGCTGACTGTTGAGTACAGCAGCGCCTGGCTTGTGGCCCATCTCGGCTTCCGATGTGCTGCACCAGGCTTCATGTTTCCAGCTTTTAATTTAAAGTGAGATGCAGTGACTTCCTTTCACTGGAACACTTTGTGGCCATTGAAGGGCTATGTGTTGACCTGATTTCAACATTGCCTCAGGGAAATAAGCAGCCTTGAGGACAGGGACAGAGACGGGGACGGGCCCATGTGTGGGGCAGTCAGGACAGGCACGACATTGATCCATGAAGTTCACTGCACTATGTGGGCAAAGTTCTTCGTGCCCCAAAACAGTTCCAGTAGGAACGTCAGATGCCACTGAACACAGTCATAATGAGAAGGTCTGAAATATTGCAAGAATTACCAAAATGGGACACAGATGTGAAGTGAGCAAATGCTGTTGGAAAAATGTCACCGATAGACTTGCTTGATGCATGGTTGCCACAGATGTTCACTTTGTAGAAAATGCAGTATCTGTAAAGCACAATGAAGCAAAGCTCAGACAAACAGGGATGCCTGTGGTCGCTCAGGGTACAGAATGGGTCAGTGGTCAGGCCGGGACTCACAGGCGAGCTGGGTGGTAACATCCCCATGGAGCCCAGCCCACTGCCCCTGAAATGAGGGGTGTACATCCTGGGGGGGGGGGGCTGTCGAGAAGTGTTGGAGCAGACAGGGTGGCAGGAATATTTGAGGCTGGGCCTGGCCTGAGAAGCTGCCTGGCTCCAGCCCCAGGTCTGGCGATTTCTGGGGGCTAAGAGAGATCAGACAATAAGAGATGGGGTGTATCTCTCCTCCTGCCGCCTGACAGGGAGGCTGGTCCTCCGGAGAGCTGGGCCACCAGCCCTCTGTGCATCCAGGCCCTTGACCCTCGGGGGCCTCTGACTCTCCCATCTGGACTCACAGGAGCACCGGCCTCGGGCTGTGTGTGAGGAGTCCAGGGAGGCGAGTAGAAGAGTGCCAGGGCATGCCTAGTGCTCTGATCATTGGCTCTCATGATTTTGTACTTACGCAGAATGCTTGTCCTCCTCTCCAGCTGGGGACACCCCCAGGCTCTGGAGCATTTGCTCTCTTACCGGGCTCGGGTCCCTGGCTGCAGCCCTTTCCCAGCCTGCTGCTTCCAGGGTGGCCAAGGCCGTGACACGGAGGTCTTTCCTGGGGCATCTGCACCTGCCTACCTCCCGCCCATCTGCTAGGCAGTAACAAGTTGCGGGTTACTCGATGACTGGGACGTTAAGGGGTAGAAATTTACAGGTGCTTTTAAAACTCTCCCTCTGTGCCAGGCCCCAAGGACACCAAGATGAAGGAGATACCCTGACAAGCTGTGGGGGAGACGGGACATCTATAAAGACAATAGTGCTAAATATCAGGCACTGTTCTGGTCATAATAGGGCCTAGCATTTATTGAGCGCCAACTGTATGTCACACACACTAGTTCTTTACATGTATGAACTCCTTTACTTGTTTCAGGAGCCCCAAGGAGCATAGGTGGGGGTGGGGTACCGCAGTTATCCTCATGGGGCAGCAACCCTGTGAGCAAGGTATAATCAGGACTCCCATTTTGTGGATGGTGAAACTGAGGCAGCACAGGGACACTAAGTAACTTCCCCAGATCAATCTGACTTCAGAGCCTATACTCTTAGCCTTAGGGCTCTGCTATAGAAGATTTAGGGCAGGCAAATCCCTGAGGATGGGGCAATCAAAGAAGGCTTCCTAGAGGAGGGGAGAATTGTGCTGAGCCTTACATATGAGTGCAGATTAGTCAGGCAGGAGGACAGGGATGGAAGCCGGTGGGAGGAATAGGTGCAGGGGGTCCAGAGGCAGGGAAGCATGTGTAGTCAGTGTGGTGACTTATTTGACTACAGAAGGCTCAGGTGAAAAAGAGTGACAGGTCACAGGGAACCCCTAGGGGTTCATTAGGAAAGTCTTGATGCCCAGAAGAGGTCTGGCTAGTGCTCCTGTGAAGGGGAAAGAAATCTGTATGACCCTCTCCCCATGGCCAGCGGTGAAGAACCAGGTCACGGGCAGCTTCATCCTCAACCCCAAGGGCAAGGAAGCAGTGAGCCGGACCTTCACCGCGATGGGCCTGGAGTGGGAGTACGTGGTCAGGGACACCAAGGAGAGCCTCAAGACCAGCGGGCCCCTGCCTGAAGCCATCGCCGTCCTGGTGAGCCCCTTCCTTGCACGGGAGCCCTGTCCACTCCGTTGGTGCCCCAGCCCGGCCTCCCCCTAGCTCACTGCTGTCCACTCCGTTGGTGCCCCAGCCCGGCCTCCCCCTAGCTCACTGCTGTCCACTCCATTGGTGCCCCAGCCCGGCCTCCCCCTAGCTCACTGCTGTCCACTCCGTTGGTGCCCCAGCCCGGCCTCCCCGTAGCTCACTGCTGTCCACTCCGTTGGTGCCCCAGCCTGGCCTCCCCGTAGCTCACCGTCTTCACTATTAAGCGACCGCAGGCCTGGTGGAAGTCCTCCAGTTGCTGTGTCTTCAGCAACCTGGCAAGGCCAAAGCCAAGATGCCCTTTGTGCTTAAAGGCAGGCAGGATGGTAAATGAGGAAGGAGGAAGAAATGCTTGTCAGAGGGAGTCCCTTTAATGCAGTGTCAGGAATAGGGGCTAAGAATAAGCAGGAGGTCCCTGGGTTGGTTCCTCGTGTCATTCTGGCATCATCTGGTGTCTGCTGGCATCACGGCCATGCCCGCAAGTGTCTCAGGCAGGTCGTCTCATGCTGCCTGCCCCCTATGCTGGGTGGAGTCATTGTCCTTCTAGGGCCACCTCTGCCCACACCGCCTCTTCCTAGACCAAAGCCTGGGGCTTATGGAGCAGGGACGGTTGATGCAGGAGATCAGACCAGGAGGGGCTTTGTCTGCAGGGCTCTTGACACCGGCTGGTGGCAGGGTTTTGTTCCTGCTGCTGTCCTCACTAGTCACAAGGTCCAAGAGGGCAGGGTGCGAAGCCTTTTGGTGTCAGCATATTAATTCAATTTACGTGTATTTCTCTTCACCCTAATTTGCTGACTCCCCATACACCTATGGACAGTGATTTTCAGCAAGGGCACCAAGACCATTCAATAGGCAAAGAATAATCTCTTCAACTAAAACGGTGCCGGGACAACTGGATTATCCACATGTAAAAGAATGAAGCTGAACCCCTACCTCACACCATATACAAAAAGGAGCTCAAACTAGATTAAATAGCCAACTACAAGAGCTAAAACCATAGAACTCTTAGAGAAAATAGAGGGATCAATCCCATGACCTTGGATCTTAGTTGTGATACCCAAATCATGAGCAACAAAAGAAAACTAGGTCAGTTGGTCTTCGTGGATACTGAGAACTTTTGTGTGTCGGAAGCGTGATGACAGCATTGAGAAGACAAGCTGAACAGGATGGGAGAGGCCTTTGGCCATCCTCTATCTGATAAGAGTCTACCTTATAGACCATCTTCTGGAGTCAGGTGGCGTACTGCCCTGGTTAGAACTTAGAACTTAGGTCTGTGGGAGGGAAAATTATCCAGACGCACACAGCAGGCGTGTATCCCGAGTCTACCACATGGCTGCTGGTATGGATGGTCCCCCCAGGCCATGCTTGGTGCTGAGCCCACATCCTTCCCTTTGACTCCTCCTCCCTGCCCCACCCCCTTGTGGGCCTTGCCTCTCTGCTCTTCAGTCCTGTGCCATTGCTTCTGTCTCTCCTCAGGTGCTCCCCCCAGCTGAGGGGGGCCCCCGCAGCAGCCTGGCCTACAAGTACATCATTCATGAGGACCTGCTCCCCCTTATTGGGAGCAACAACGTGCTCCTGGAGGAGACGGACACCTACGAGTGGGCACTCAAGAGCTGGGCGCCCTGCACCAAGTCCTGTGGAGGAGGTATTGGCCTGTCCGGCCATCTGGCGGCCTCAGGGAGCAGCCCAGGGCTTTGCAGGGAGGAGCAGGAGTGGTGGGGGGCCAACATTGTCTCTACTTGATGTGTCCCTAGCTTGTGCCCCACTTTCTCCGTAAAGATGTCTCAGTGTAACAGCCTGTCTGGGCAGGGCCTGGGGGATGGGGCTGGGAGTGCTGGATGGAGCGGTAGTGGGGCTGGGCCTGTGCTCTATGAGGGCTCCCCAGCTCTGCAGAGAAGCAGCCTTCTAGCAGGTCCCCTCCTCCCTCACCCAGGGACACATGAGATGGGCAGATAAGGCTTCTTCAGAAAGCGACCAGGACAGGAGGGGTGCAGAGGCACAGTGGGAGGTAGGCTTGGCCCTCCAGGCTTTCCAGAGTTTAGCATCCCTGAGGCCCTGACAGAGCAGTGGGGGCCTGGCAGGACCAGGACCAAGTCAGCATGCCCTCCCTACAGGGATCCAGTTTACCAAATATGGCTGCCGGCGCCGGCGCGACCACCACATGGTCCAGCGGCACCTGTGCGACCACAGGAAGAGGCCCAAGCCCATCCGCCGGCGTTGCAACCAGCATCCCTGTGCCCAGCCTTCGTGAGTGTCCTGGGGGAGTGACTGGGAGCCTGATGCCACCCCCAGGGGTGTTGCTGACCCTCCCTCAGCCAGGAGGGGGTGCTGCTGGGCCCCTTCCTCGGGCGCCATAGCGTAGAGGCGCACAGCCCTAGTACTGGGGACTCCCTGAGCGCAGCAGCCCACAGGGCAGACTCTGCCCATGGCCGATGCCGCCCTGCTTGCCCACCTGTCCCCTGTGGGGCCTCTGGGTTAACTTCTACTCCCAGAAGAAGGATGGTGCTACCTTTGTTCTGCCCCTTCCAGCGTTCTTTAACAGATGGGAAAACCAAGGCCCACTTTGGGAGATAGCTTTCCCTCAATGATCCGAGGGGACTGTGAGATCAAGTGGATTTCAGCGCTTCTAGGCTCCGGGCCACAGGCCAGGATGCTGACACCAGCCCCCTGCCGCGGTCTAGCCCCCGATGGGGTCCTCTGGCCTGAGGGGACAGGCTCATTTGAGCATAGGGTCGTGTTCTGGGGGTTATTTGGAGGGAGCTTTGTGGAGAGGAAGATTTATTAGTTGTTGGGGACATCTGGCCTTGAGCCTGTCACAGAGATGTCCCCAGCACCACCTCGGCCCCCGGGCAGCGAGCCGAGGCCTTTCTCCAGCCTCCTCAGGAATCCTCGGGGGTCCAAGTGGCCCAGCTTGGCCTTGCCGACTCACAGCAGCTCTGCTCCCTCAGGCTGGGGGAACGTTGGGGCCGGGGCGGGAGCTGGTGACCGGTGTGGAGCCCGCAGAGGCCTCCCTGTGCCAGGCCTGGCCCGGGATACCCTGCCCCCCGTCCTCTGCACTGCCCTTTCACTCTGTACGTAGGCCGCTTTCTCCACCAGTGTCTGTGGCCACAGAGCACACGGCGGTCACTCCACTGTGGTCCTGGGCAGGTCAGCCCACCTGGCTTCTCATCAGTAAAATGCCAAGTGAAGTTTGGGGCCTTTTTGTTTTTGTCTTTTAAAGGAGGGGGTTGGCCGTGGGAGCCCTCATTCAGTAAAAGATGTTTCAGGAAACATGGGAGGAGGTGTTGGGGGCTGTCCCCCCACCCCCATTTGGTCTTTGTCTAAGTCAGTCCCCAGTGTCATCTGCTTCTTGGGCTCTTGGGAGCTGCTCTGGGCTAGAAGACATTGAAGACCACCAGCTTAGCCAATCAGCACTGAAACTCTGCAGGTGCTGATGGTGATAACAGTACCTGCATTTATTACATGCCTACTGCTTGCATGCACTCTGCCAAGTGCCTTAAGTATACAAGTCCTTTGATTGTCCCAGGAGGCCCAGGGGAGGAGCTTCAACTCTACAATCTGTGACTCTCTTTTGCTTTTGCGTCCTGCCTTAGCTCAGCACCTAGGACAGCACCTGCCCATGGCGGATACTCCGCTATTTACCAGGTGTTGAAGGAATCCTGAGGTAAGGATGGGGCAACTGCAAGGCTTGGCTGCGAACTCTCAGGGGGCCAGAGCTAAAGATGCATTATACCCATTTTACAGATAAGGAAACAGAGGACAGAGTAAGTGACCTCCCTAAGGGCACACAGCCTGGCAGCTGCGGAGCCAGGCGGTTGGTAGTCTTGGCACTCAGACCCAATCTCCAGCTCCTGCCTGCAGTGATTCAGGGGGTAGAATGACCCTGGGATGGAAGTGTCCCCCTAGTCCCTCCTCCCCTCCACCTTTTGCCTTGTCTGCCTCCAGGTGGGTGACGGATGAGTGGGGTGCCTGCAGCCGGAGCTGTGGGAAGCTGGGCGTGCAGACCCGAGGGGTGCAGTGCCTACTGCCTGTCTCCAATGGCACCCACAAGGCCATGCCGGCCAAGGCCTGCCCTGGAGACCGGCCCGAGGCCCGGCGGCCCTGCCTCCGCGTGCCCTGTCCAGCCCAGTGGCGCATGGGAGCCTGGTCTCAGGTGAGTTGTTTCCAGAGGGCAGGAGGGATTGGGCCAGTGGGCATCTTCTCTGGGGAGTCTGGGTGAGTAGCTGCTAAAAGATGTGGCGCCCCCTGCAGGCAGAGTCTCTGATTGCTTTTCTCTCCCCATATCTGATCTGATCCTATTTGATTTTTCTCAAACCTAAGTCCAACAACTCCTGCGTCTGCTGGGCCAGGTTTCTGAGCTAGTCCTTTCTATTCATCCACTATCTGCTTTGATCTAGAACTGGGTCAGATCTAGGAGGCATGGGCTAAAATCCTCGTGACACAGGTGAGCAAACTGAAGCACTTTCTTGCAGTCAAGAAATATTTATGCCAACTATGTGCGAACCACAGTGTAGTAGGAAGGGCTGGAATCCATCATTGACTAGACATGATTGTTGGCCTCTTGTAGCATTCAGTCCAGTAAGAGAGACAGAAGAAACAATTAAACCAATAATAGAAGCATTAACAGCTTGCAGTTGGAGCTGTGTGGAAGTAAATAGGGGTAATGTATCTGGGAGGGCTTCCCTGAGGAGGTGACATTTGAGCTGAGGCCTGATGGATGAGCCACAGAAAGACCCTGAGGCAGGAACAACCTTGCCATGTTCCAGAAACCAAAAGGACAGTGGGACTGGAGCTGAATGGAAGGGACAAGGGGCTACAAGATGATGGAGATGCAGGTGGGGGTCAGCGCTACGGGGCTTCACGAGGACTTAGAATGTATTCTAAAAGCAGTAAGAAACTGTTGGGTTTTCACGTGGGCGTTCCAAGCTCTGATTCCGGGTGTAAAAGACCACCTAGCAGCTCTGCAGAACATTCACTATGCTCCTGGCTAAGCCCTCGAAGTGGCCACAGGGAAATTTTCTGCCTTGAGTTTTCTCTTAAAAATTCATTTGATGCAAACTTTGAGTGCATTAGCCAAGGGAAGCCAGCCAGAGGCAAGATGATGAGTGCTGTGTGATTCCACTTACCCAGAGCAGTCACATTCATAGAGACGTGGAGTAGGAGGGGGGTGCCTAGAGCTGGGGAAGGGGGAAGGGAAGTTTATGTTTAGTGGGGACAGGGTCTCAGTTTAGGAGGAAGGAAAACGTTCTGGGTATGGAGGTAGAGATCATCGTACCACAATGAGAATGTCCTTAATGCCACTGAACTGGACACTTACAAAGGGTTAAAATAGTGTTAACATATCTATGTCTTACCATAATTTTTAAGACCTCCTTTGGTCACAAGGATAAGTGCAATCGTGCTTATTGTAATAGCAGAATTTCAGGAAATACTCTAAATGCCCATCTGCAGGAGATTGGACTCCGAAAATCATAGTCTGTTCATACAACAAAATAGCACAGATGGAGAAAAATAAATAAGCTTGAGCTGTACTTAAGAAAGATAAACCTCAGGAAAACAGCGGGGAGAGGAAAGCTCAGAAGCATGACGATCGATCACTTCCAATGGAATACGGTGCACTTAAAGTCTAAAAAGACACCACACAGTATTTGAAAATGTGCCCGAATGCTGATTTATGAGAGCTGGTGTTGGTATTTCAACAGGCTCTTGTGACCGACTTCCTCATACTTTTCCATATGCTAGAAACATTACATAATAAAGGGTATTTTTAAATAACCCCAAATCCCTGCCCAACTTAGGTAGATTTTAGTTTCTTCTCCCTAACATATAGCTGTATTTGTTTTAATGTAGAACAGACGGCTGGTCTACAGAGGATCCCTTGAGAAAACTGACAGCAGAGGGATGATGGGGGCTGGGGGAGGGGGAGCAGGGCAGAAGGTACTTACCCCAGAGACTGAGCCCTCGTGGACTGCTGTCCTTCTTCATCCTGGGGGATGGGGGGTGGAATGGGCCCTCTAGTCCCACGGTCTGTGTGGCCCTGTATGTTCCCGTCTCCCTCGGGCCCTAGCAGGAAAAGTGCACATCTGTGGGTTCTTCCCCATCCCACTAGGAGAGGCTGGGGGCAGTGCGGAGCAGGCCCTGTGGCAGCCTTGTTCTTTGGGAGCCCCTGCCATCGGCCCAGGAATTGAGGTGCACAGCGGCCCTTGTGGATTGTGCTCCCACGCCTTGCCCTGGTGCGGAAGACAACACTGCCAGGTCTGGCTGCTGGCTGAATTTCAGGACTTGGAGTCAGTCTTTGAATGTCAGAGCTAGAGGGGTCCATGGCGCCCATGTCGCCCAGCTCGCTCAGCCAAGCAGATGTCACAATCTGGGTCCCTCCATCTCGTTACTAAGAGACCATCGAGCGAGTGCCCCTGCCCCGGGTCCCTCAGGTTGGCGGGTGGATTGCAACAGGGGGCTTGGCCAGAATGAGGCACAGAGTATTTTAGGCCCCGGGGCACAGACAAGACATGGTGGGACCAGGCAGAAGAGCTGGAATGGGGTCCCCGAGGTCCCCTCCTGAGCCAGGGTGAGCTGTTTAAGTGCCAAAAAGGGTCGGGGGCTCTGAGTAGAGGAGTATTGACATTAGCATTCTGTCCTGGTGAGGCTCTTGAGAGCCGTCTGCGCATGCCCCTCGGGTCAGAGAGGAACTCGGTGCCTCGACTCCTCTGGGCACTGGCGGGACTCTGGAGCTCACCGTCCCCTTCCTCTTGTCTCTTTACCTCTCTCCCTGCCTCCGGCTGCTGGGGTCTGGCTCGGCCTTCCCGCCCCAGTGCTCTGCCACCTGCGGAGAGGGCATCCAGCAACGACAGGTGGTGTGTCGGACCAACGCCAACAGTCTCGGGCAGTGTGAGGGGGACAAGCCAGACACTGTCCAGGTCTGCAGCCTGCCTGCCTGTGCAGGTGAGCTGGGCAGGATGGGGGGCAGGCCCGGCTGCTCCGGCCAAGGCCTGAAAGCCAGCCTGGCTGGCATCCTGGCCCTCTAGCAATCCTAAACACTAGAGCTGCTTCTCCCTGCTCATAGGAAATCTCCAGAACTCTACAGTGAGTGCTGACATTCGGGAACCTGTGACCCCAGGAGGAGAGTGGGTACCACAGTCTGGACCCCTACATCCCATTAACAAGATATCATCAAGTAAGTGTATCTCGGGCCCCACCCCCTCCCCAGACCTTCCTGTGGTTGCGATGTCACGAGCACAGGTCATGGTCGGGGATGGCGGGGGGGCAGCCCCAGCTTCCAGTCTATGTGACCTTAGCCTCCTGGAGCCTCTGATTCCTCAGCTGTGGGCTTGGGGTGCTGCCCATTCTGGTCCACAGACCCTTATCTGCACTGCCTAGATGTTGCAAGCTACAAGTGTTTCCCTAAATTTGGTGCAAGCTCCTTTGGCAGCAGAATCTGGCCTGACCCGAGAGATCAGTATTCTTTTGCTATAGAAACATTGCCGTAGGTACGCGGGGACATCCCACTCCCTACTCAGGATTGTTCTGTAATAGGAAGATTACTTCTCTAACTTCAGAAGTTCTGAATTATGAATCATATCTGGTTTCAATATTTTGAGATAAGTCATTATAGATCTGAGCGGTCTTCAAAGTGCTGTTGAGAGAATTAAATGAGGTAGTCATGCACTTCTACCTAGCTGTCTGCTAACATGGAAAATGATAGTGATAGTAGTGGTTTCTCTCTGTCTTGTGATCATCAGTCCATCCTCCCATCTTTCCATCCCTCCCTGCATCCACCCACCTCTCCATCCATCCGTCATCCATCCATCCATCCATCCATCCCTCATCCTTCTACCCATTGATCCATCCACCAGTCCATCCTTTAATATTGTCTGAGCACTTGCTCTGAACAAGGCGCTATGTTCTATGCTCCCTTCCTAGATTTTTTCCTTCTCTTTTAGTTCCTCACCTTCTCAAGGACCAGCGTTTGATAAGACAAGTAGCAGAAAAACCATAGATCTTAATTTCTAGTGGAGGACCAGATGGCTGTGTGACCCTGTGCAAATCCCTAATCCTCTCTGAGCTTAGTGGCCTCATCTGTAAAAAAAAAAAAGGGGGGGGAGGGAGTCTCATTAGATGTCCTCGGAGTGTCTTCTGGCTCCCTCCTTGCTGATGTTGCTTCGGCCTCTTTGCCAGGCTGCTGAAGTGCCCCCTCAAAGCACAGGCCCGAGCTCAGTGTTTGAGTCCTGGAATTCTGGCGCCATCTAGAGGCCACTGGGTTTCCATTTCCCCCCATCTCTCTCCTGTTCCCCCAAACCAGCCCCCAACCTCCACCCCCTCCCACCCTCCACAGCCTCCCCTCCCTGTCGGGTGGAAAAATTAGTAGAGAACAAAGCTCCTGCCTTCACCTTGTCTGGGGAGACCTACCCAGAATTATCCCAGAAACACAAAAGCATTTTTAGATGATACTTGAACCAAAACAAATGAAAGTGCAGAGGGCGCCCCTGTGTGCCAGGAACTTTATAAATGGCATTTACCATCATAAAGTTATGATTCACTGGCAAATGTCTAGCATTATCGCCATTTTATAGCAGAGAAAAACTGAGGGTTGGAGAATTTAAATGCCTTGCCCAAGGGCTCACCTTTTTAAAGCAGCACAGCCTCTGTTGGCACCCAGATCTGCCTGGTTCCAGATTTAGCGGTGGAGGTCTTCCGAATGTGTGTTGACGGCTAGCAGATGTTTCATTTGCTTGTCCCAAGTGTGGCTTCCCCGGGCATCTACCTGGCCCTGGCCTGAGAGGCTCAGTTCCTATGGGTTCATGGGGAGGGGGCGAGGCTTCCCACTTCGAGAGCAGGGTTCCCAAGCTTTGCTGCAGGTCAGAACCCCCCCCCCCCAGGCCACACTGACTGTCCCATCTCCCTGGCTGTGGGAGCTGGGCAGCAGCTCTTTGAGAAGCCCCTGTCCAAGGGGTTCCACTTTGCTGCCAAGTCTGACGAGTGCTGACGTATGGCTTTGCTTCTCAGATTTCTCCCTGCCTTGGAATCACCTTAAAGGTTTTGTTAAAAGCCAGAACTGGCCCCACCCCCAGAATTTCTGATTCAGTAGGTCTGGGTGGAGCCGGAGACTTGGCATTTCCAACAAGCTTCCGGGTGATGTTGATGCTTCGTGTATGGGGACCCAACTTGGAGAATCATTGCTCTAGGGGGTTTTAATGCCTCTTCCATAAAATAAGGGTTCTTACTCTGGCCAGTGTCTCCCTCAGGCGGCCCTGTGGCGTGCTCCGGGAAGGAGCTTTAGAGCGGGTCCAGCTAGGGCAGGAGCTGGAGGGCCTGCCATCGATGGGCTGGGTGGGGGCTGGGGGCCTCCTCCCAGCATTGGTCCTTGTGCTGTGTGCGCAGCAGAGCCGTGCGTGGGGGACCGGTCCAGCTTCTGCCGGATGGAAGTGCTCGACCGCTACTGCTCTGTTCCCGGCTACCACCGGCTGTGCTGTGAGTCCTGCACCAGGAAGGCCCTGGGCCCCGACGCCAGCCCGGAGCCGGGCCTGGCCTTACCACCACCCTTTTCTACTCCCGGGAGCCCTCTGCCAGGACCCGAGGCCCCTCCAGATGCTGTGGAGCCCACTGTGGGGCCAACAGGATCCGATGACCATCAGCATGGCCGGCCCACACAGCTCCCAACACCTCTGGGTACCGGCTCCCCGGGAACCCCGCACCGCTCTCCTCCCCAGAATCTCAGCCCTCGAGCATCCTGGGGCACTTCCCCTAGCACCCCCCGGGGACTGCCTTGGGGCTGGACCAGGGCACCAGTGCCTATCTCCGAGCATAAAGGGCAACTCAGGGAAGCCCCGAAGCCCTCAGGCACTGGCCTCCCCACCTCCTCCCTGGTCACATGAGCCCCCCCACCCCCCACCCCGCCTCTCCCGCTGGCCAAGTTTACACTGTGTGCCACCTCAGGGACCGCCGGGCTCGGAGGACATCAGCGGGGCAGGGCAAACACAGACTTCCTTTTAAATTATTTGCCTTCTTGTTGTTCTAGTTGGGGCTGTGGCATGTCACCCCATGACGTGGGTGTGCGAGGAAGAAAAAGATCAGGGAAAACCCCTAACTGGAGATACCTCAGCTGGGAGCTGGGGTGACACAGCCGAACCTCTCAGGGGCTCCTGTCTGTCTCCTGGTGGGACCGAGGGCCAGATAGCTCCTCCCCCTCACGGCCACGCTGTGGGGCCCCACCCTGGCTCCTTCCAGCTGCTTGCCTCTGCCAGAGCGTGCGGGGACCGCTGTGGAGGCCTGGTCTGTCCGGCCCCTCTGCCCAGAGAGGCGAAGTGGGGCAGGGAAGGTGAGGAGGAGCGTTCTCAGGGCAGTCCATGGGAAGAGGGGCGCGGGGTGCGTATGGTCACGAGGCTCTGGCTGCAGGGCTTGGAGGGGGCAGGTGGGAGGCAAGTTCAAGTCAGGCCTGGCTCTTTTTAGCAAGAGCACCGCACAGCTCCTCCCGCCGAGGCCGGGCGGCAGAAGCCACCTCCCCTTTGCTGGCCGCAAGGTAGTCTCGGCCACCTCGGCCCTTCCCGATGGCATTTCCTGTCACTTCTGGTGCTTCCCAGCCTCACTCAGCCCTGCCCAGAGAAGGGGGCTCCAGACACACCGGAATGTGTGTCCCCCTCATCTGGGGGCTTTGCAGCTGATGCTAGCCTGCTCGCCGGAGCAGGGCTGTCAGCTTTGGCCACCACACTGGGGCATGACGGAGGCTGACCTGGAAGGTCACTTTGTGGGCCGCAGGAGCAGAAGTTCTCGGGTCGTGCCTCATCAACACTTGCCCTCTGCCCAAGACCTCTCCTGCTGCAGCCAGGGGTCTTCTCCCGCGTGGTTCGAGCTGGGCCTGAGGTTACTGGTGCTAGGGCGAGGGGGTGTGATCAGGTCCCCAGGCTGAGGACCAGAGTCCCCCACTCCTCCAGGCCCAGGGCCCCCAGGGAAGGATGTGAGCATTTGCCCCATGCTGGAGTAGGGAGGAGGAGACTTGACCATGGTGCTGTAGGGCCTCAGCCGCCCTCTGTGTTACCTCAAAAGACAGGTAACTTCTTTCGACCCTCTGTCTCTCAGGAAGCTGCCTGGGTTCCCAGGAATTCTCCCAAGGGTCCTTACTCCCAGTCAGGCAGAGGGTCTCCCGGGTTCCGCAGCAGGTGCTAGTGGGACTTGGCAGGCTTCCTTCCCCGGGCCGGGGGCTGTTCTGAGCCAGGCTAACGGACTAGGAGCAGTGAGTCCCTGTCTACAACCCCTGGAGAATAGAGGCGCTGGAGGGGGCTCTCTTGTGTCCTGTCCACTGTTGCCACCCCCTCCCTGGGACGCTGGGACACACACTGAATGATTCCTGAGACCCAGCCCGCCTGTGTTAGGGACATACATTCTTGTGCCTCTGAAATCCAGATCTTTACATTTTTCTGTATTTATTAACATTGTCCATGATGTTTTGTTTTGGACCCCAAAATGTTGTGCTGTGTTTTTCTTGTTCTCTCCATTTTAGAGGGAAAGGACCGTGAAGCAACTTTCTCGTGTGCTCTGCTGGGCGAGATTAATTAGGGGTAGGGGATGGATTGGGGGAACAGGGCTGTAGACCCTCAGTCTCCCCGCCTTGGCCTCACTCTTTCCAGGGTTCCTCTGAAGACCACTTCAGTGTGGACATGGGGGAGCAGTGCCGCGGGCCTGGGAATTCTACCAGCGAGTAGTTCTCTGGGGCCTTGCGCAGGCCACCATCCACAATCTGATCCAAAGTGTAGACGTGCCTGGGAGGTGGTTTCAGGGAGTGCTTAGGGAACAATGTTCTAATTAGCAGAGCTGTTCGAACAAGCAGAGCGTGGCTTCTGTGGAGGGGGTTGGGCACCCTTTCCCCGGAAAACTCCAGGCAGAACGAAAGTGCCAGACAGTAGGGAGAAAGAACGTGACCTGCCTGCCTGAGCAGGGCGGGCTGATGCGGAGCATGGAGAACTTTAAACCACTCACCCGTGCCCCCTGCCTTGCTGTGTCACACATCGCTAATCCACCACCACACTTTTTTTTTTTTTTTTTTTTAGAGAGAGAGAGAGAGAGAGAGAGAGGTTGAGGGGAGGGGCAGAGGGAGAAAAAGAATCCCAAGCAGGCTCCACGCCAGCGGGGAACCTGAAGTGGGGCTCGATCTTAGACCCTGAGATCATGACCTGAGCCGAAATCAAGAGTTGGGTGCTTAACCGGCTGAGCCACCCAGGCACACACCCCCAATGCGGTCTTTTGATGAATATACCCCAGGCCCTTCTCTGCCAGTTGAGGGGCTCAGGACAAGTCACAGAGACCCCTCCAGGCCTCACATGCCTGTGTGTGGACAGTCTAGCCTACAAGTCCAAACTCCATTTACATCCATCTGCAAACAGCCTCCCCTTGGGAACCCCCCCGCTCTGCACAACCACCTGTTTAGGCAGGGAATTATGTGGGCCGGGCACCCATGCTGCGGCTTGCAAAGAGCAGGATCCTGGGGCCCGGGTGGGCCTGTGCCTTGGCCTGGGGGTGCAGAGTGGGGCCCCCCCAAGAGCCCCAGCACCCTGGCTCTGGCGGCGGGCAGGGATCACGCCTGGGCATGTGTGCCGAGGCGTCCCCTTCGGCCATGGTGGGCGCTGCCAGCCGGTGGCCGCACTGAGCCCGGACTGCCGTAGGGACCCTTCCTAGGTTGCCATCACCAGGACAAGGAGTGGCGCCGTTGGGCTCAATGGGTATTTTGAACACCATCGGGAACCTGTATTCATCCATCGCAGGCAGAAGCGCCGTGTCTCAAAGCGGGCCTGCAGTGCTCGTGTCCGGGCAGAGGGACCCAGAAACCAGCCCTGAGGAACCTCCATTGGCCTATCGGGCCCCACAGAGCCTAGTGTGAGGTGAGACCACTCTAGAGAACCTTTAGGGCCTATGATTCCGGGGGACATGATCCCTCTGCTCATCCAAAAAACGGCACTGAAAGCATTTGCCCTGCCTACCAGTGAAAATAGTGGGAACAACCTGACCAGGAAATGCGTGGGGCAATGGGGAGGGTGTCTCCTAGGGACAGCATCATCCCTGGCATATTCCTGCAATGGAGCTTAGGGGACCCACTCCTCCTGGGGGACCAGATGAGCTGTTGGCTGTACCACAGGAGTGGGCCAGAGTCAGAGTCTGCGTTCCTGAAAAAGCCCCAGACCTCCGCCTGAGGAGGCTTGCCCCTTGTCTAGTCTCCCTGTGGCCCTTCTGCCCACAGAGGGACTATTGGCCAGGGCCTGGGTAGCCCAAGCCACACATTTTTTTTTTAATTTTATTTATTTTGGAGCAGGGAGGAGCACATAAGGAGAGGGAGAAAGAAACTCTTAACAGACTCCATGCTGAGCACCCAGCTCGATCTCAAGACCCCGAGATCATGACCTGGGCAGAAGAAACCCAGAGTTGGATGCTTAACCAACGGAGCCACCTGGCCACTCCTACGAAGTGGTACTTTCTTAGCTTATCAGAGGCGTGAGGTTGCAAGGCGAGCAGGTGAACTAAATTCCAAAGAGTGACAAGCTCCTGTCAGCAGAGAGGGTGTATATACTCTTCTACTTGAGGCAGAGCATGGGAGGAAGTGGGTCAATAGACGGGCAAGTAAGAAAATACAAGTGAAATTTTAGCAGATTTGTAAGGATTAGAATCTTGGGTGCCCTGTGCACAGGGCAAGGGGGGTGGTCTATACCTCCTCTTTTAGATCTGGTCCACAGGCCTTGCTGGATGCACGGGAGAAAGATCTAGGGCTCCAGCCAAGTTGGAAAATGCAAATGAAGGAAGCAAGACACATTAAAATACCTATCCAAAGAAAACCATGAGAATATCTAACGGTAGACTGTTTATGAATCCCAAGACTCACTGTTGGTAAGATGTCAGTTACTTGTGATTGACGATCACAATCCCATAGTGATCTACAAATGTAATGGGATTTCAATCAAAATTCTAGCAGACTGTCTGTTTGTTTTAGAATTGGAAAAAGTCATTAAATTTTTATGGAAATAAAGAAGATCTAGAATAGTATAGCCGAACAATTCTGAAAAAGCACCGAGTGGCCGGACTTACACCACCTGATTTCAGGCTTTGGGGAAGCGGCTGTTATCAGGACAGTACGATGTGGGATAAGAGTCAACATACGGAACAGTGGAATGAAATGGAACATCCAGTAATGCACCGACACAATCATGGCGCCGAGATAATTGAATTAGGATAGGAGAATCTTTTCAATAAATGATCCAGGAAAATTGGAAGCTCCAGATGAACAAAAATAAACCTCAACTCTCATATCCTATACAAAGATTGACTGAGTCCAAATGGAAAATCCACTTAGAGGTATGAACCAGAACTATGACAGTTCTAGAAGGAAACATAAAATAATACCTTTGTGACTTTGGGTGAGACAAAGATAAGAAGGAAGGTACTCGCTGCAAAGGAAAGGATGGATACATTGGACTGGGTCAAAACCAGAGCTTCGATTCCTCAAAAGAAAGATAAAACACCAGGAAAGTCTTTCCACACGTATATCTGAAATTGGACCCTCATCCAAATTACAGAATGAACTCTCCAACAAGCCGATAAAAAAATAGGCATGGGGCTCGAACATTTTGCCAGAGATGTATGATGACAAGTAACCCATGAACAGGGCGCCCCACGCTATGTCATCAGTGACATGCAAGTTAAAAACACAGAGGGATACCTGCTCCCTCCTAGGGCAACTGTTAAAATTAAAAAGCTGGATCACAGCCAAGGTCGGAACGTCATCAGGCAAACCGGAACTCGTACTTGTGGGTGGGAACACAAAGTGGTACAGCCACTTTGGAAAACATTTTGACAGATTTTTATGAGGTTAAACACCCACTTATCCTCAACCTAGCAGTGCCTCCCGTACGTATCCACACAAGGGAAACGGAAATGTTTGCCCACAGAAGGACCTGTGTGTGAATGTCCACGGCAACTTTATTTGAAGTCACCTCCAACTGGAAACAATCCAGATGTATCATGTCTACCAAATAGCGACTGGAGAGATGAATTGTGCTGTAGCCACAATAGAATTCTACTCAACGATAAGAAGTCGAACACCACTCATACATACATGGGTACGTCGACTTGGCTCGATCTAAAAAGTCGTGCTTCATGAAAAAAAGCCAGGCCCCAAAGACTACATGCTGGGCAATTCCATTCATAGGATATTCTGATGAAACCGTAGGGACAGAAAACAGACTCCCTAGTGCCGGGGCTGGGGGTGGGAGGAAGGGTTAGCTGGGAGAGGGCACAAGAGAACTTTCTGGAGCGAGGGAGATGCCCTTGCTCTTGATTGTGCTGGTGGAGGCACACGTGTCGCACATTTTTAAATGAATTTATGTGCGAATCAAATCACAGTTAAAAAAAAAAATTTTAATCGAGGCACCTGGGTGGCCCCATCCATTGAGCATCTGACTCTTGGTTTTGGAGCCTGCTTGAGATTCTTTCCCCCTCCCTCTCCCTCCTCCTCTGCTCCTCCCCCTGCTTGCATGCAATCTTTCTCTCTTGCTGTCTCTCTCACAAAATAAATACATAAAATCTTTAAAAAATTGTTTAAATCACATAACCAAGGCAATGGGAGACACTCTGTTCACTCTGGATCTCTGAGAACACTCTGCACTATGTCTCTGGTGAAAGACGTGTCCCCTCCCCACACTGGACACGGATTCGTTTGATTCCCAGCATCGCCATTTATAACCTGGATGGATATCGGCAAAAGTCATTTTACCTCTCTGAGACTTAGACCCTCTCATCTGTAAAATGGGCATAATTCTTACCTATCGGATTGCCGGTCATTATGGAAAGTGCTGAGTGCTACATCTGGCGCAGAAGTACTTTATAAGTAATAATGATTCCTGATACTTTTTAACATGCTGACTCTGCCTACCAAGGTTGTCGGCTGCCAGCAGGGAATTCTTTCTGTGTTTCTATTTTTCTCTCACTGCTTCTTGCCTGTGCAATGGCAGCAGCCAGGCCTCCGGGGCCTCCTGCTTCCCTGGCCCCGGCTGGCATGGTGCAGGACAGAACTCTCAAGGACAGCCCGAGGTGCTCAGACTGAACCTTCGTCTCCTCGGGGGAGAGCCTGTTCACCTGGGGCTGACCGCCCAGGGCTGTCATGCCTCGTCCTCCCCAGAGAGACATCCTGCCCTGAAGCTCCAAGGACCAGGACAAGTGCAAAGAGGCGGCAGGTGACCGCTCCAGCCTTCGCTCTGGGCCCCGGGCAGCCCGCCCTGCCACACTCACACCCTGCGGGCCTCAGCTCCTTCGTTTGCAAAACAGGGGTATGGAGCTGTTCACAAGATTGAGCTGGAGCAAAGAAAACCGCATCTGTGAATGTGTTTAGCAGGCGAGGGTTTATTATTGTTCTTAAAAGTATGACGAAAGAATAATGCCATGGAGACCCTGCGGGGGTTGGGGAGACTGGCTCCGGGCTCATTCAGATGCCTGGCCCAAAGCCATTCGGCAGCTTCCAGCACCTTTGGGGAGAAGACCAAGTCCTTCATGGGGCTGCCGAGGCCCCACCAGCCTTCCCCAGGCCGCCTTCCTCCAGCCTCCTCTGCAGAGCGCGGGGTGCGCTGGTGAGTTGATCTCAGGTTACCGCAGAAGGCCTGTCTGCCTCCCGGACCCCGCGCCCCGTCAGGGTGGCTCTTAGTCTCAATGAATGCAGTATTTGCAAGACAGATGAAGAGCAGTGCCCAGAGATGGTACGTTCTCTGCCCCCTTCAAGGCCCCGCAGGACTCTTGTTCCCTCACTAGGCCCTCCCTGGGGGACAGGCCCTGAAAACCCAGAGGCAGCTGGAAGCCGGGCGAGGTGGGCCGCCCACTGGGTCTTGGAGCTGGTTTCGGTCCGGGAGGCAGCGTCTTCCTTGGAGGAGCCTATCACTGCCAGATCGGGAAGGGGGCACTTGACACCTTCTGTTCATACAAGAGTAGCAGCAGGAGAATGCACATTCTATGATCTCTGCACAGGTCTGATCTCCTTGTACAAGTAGGGATACTGAGGCCCAGAGAGAACAAATGATTATTCCCAACCCAGATCTGGTTGTGGCAGGGTCCAGGCCAGGATTCAGGGCTCCATCTTCCTGTTCAGAGATGTTTCTGTGACTCTGGGAACTCAGTGGTGAGGGTCCAACCTGTCATAGGACCTGTGGGAGGGAGATCCTCAGGCTGTGTGCTGTGGTCCGGTGCTGGGGAAAGAGCTGGTGGCTTGTAGACAGGCCCTGTGCCCTGGACACACGGTGGAATACCGCCAAGACGGTGTTGGGGACCGGTGAAGGAGAGGTGGGGGAGGTGGCCTGCCGGTGGGAGGGCACAGAGAAGCCAGGCCCAGGAAGTGGTCCCCGCCGAGCTCTCCAGGAGAGTCCCCACGTCCCCAAGACCTCTGCCTCCTTCCCAGTCTTGGCCCACCAGCCCCTCACGAGGTCTCCCTGATTTCCTTGGCATTGTTAGCCTCCAGCACGCTCCCCACCCCCCACCTGATTATCTCATCAGAAATGGTTCTGGTTTGACCCATCCTTCCTTCCTGTTCCTGGTCTGTCCTCTGGCTGCTGCCTCCCACAGTGCCATCCCTTCAGAGGGGCCATGCTGTTGGGAGAGTGTGGTCTTTGGACCCACCGCGGGGGCCAAATCCCAGCTCATCACCCATTTGCTGGAACCCCTTCTCTGAGCCTCAGTCTCCCCTTTGTAGAGCCGAGAGGGTCTCTGAATGAGCTTGGGCTTTGCAGGACCGGGAACAGTTAGCATTCCCCAGGCTTCTTCCTCCCTGAAGCCCTTGAGGCCCCTCCTGAGTGCCCAGGAGGCCAGCCTGGCCTGTGTCCCTTCCCTCTCCCACCCCCCAAGCCTGGGCAGCCACAGGGCAGGGCCTGCACTTTTCTTTCTGAGCCCAGCACGAGCCCCACATTAGAAGAGGACAACGAGTTCTGCTAAATGTGTTTCTTTTCATCCCAGACTTCCTTGAGAAAGAAGATAGAAGGTATTGTGGGCCCAAGTGAGGGCAGAAAGGGTAGTCCTGCCTGAAGCCTGGTCTCATGGTTAACTCTTCAAGCCGCTGTCACAGCTGCCTCAGCTGTCCCTTCTTTGTGCTCCCACAGCACGAGGCCACCTGTGTGGAGACGCACCAGCTCCCAGTGCTAACCTGAGAAGCTGTGAGCGCGGATGGCCACCAGGGAGAGAGCTGTCGGGGCGGGGGGAGCTGATGGCCCAGCCAGGAGCCCGGGGGGGGGGGGGGCTCTGACAGTTAAAATTCAGGCACCGAAGCCATGTGTGTCGGGCCCAGTGCGGACCCGCTGGCCTGGGAGACCTCACACGTAGGGGTTGAATTGTATCCAGCCTCCCATTCATATGTTGAACACCTAACCCCAGCAGCCCAGAAGGTGTCCTTATTTGGAAATAGCCTTGCTGTAGATATAGTTAGGGAACGTGAGGTTGTCCCAGAGCAGGGCGAGCCTCTAATCTTCGTGACTGGGGTCTTTATACAAAGCACAAATTTAGATACAGAGACACACAGGCCTGTGAACTGAAGGCGGAGATCAGATGAGTCGCCTTTAAGCCAAGGAATGTCAGTGACTGCCATTGAACCAACACAAGCTAGGGGAGCACCTGGAAAAGACTGTCTCCCACAGCCCTCAGCAGGAGCCCACCCCACCAACACCTTGTTCCCAGACTTCGGTCTCCAGAACAGGGAGACAATACATTTCTGAGGTTGAAGGCCCCAGTTTGTGGGACTTGAGTTATGGCAGCCTTAGAAAAGTAACAAACTGGCCAAGAAATTCAGGGAAAAAAAAGTCACATGCCAATTGTCCCAAAAATTGACATGGAGCCCACTGTGTGACCTTGGGCAAATCACATGCCCTCTCTGGGCCGCTCCAACTGTGACACACTGATGAATGGTTAGGAAGGAGCCATGCGCTGCGTGGAGAAAAGCCACCAAGAAAGAAGGAAGGGGCGCTGGGTAGATGAGGGAAGTCCAAGGAAAGAGGAAGGAGCCGGAAGGGAAAGCAGCTGGGAGCCAGAGCTAGAGTGGGCCCTTCAAGGTTGGTGATATAGCAGGCATGGAACTGCTCTAGGGGGGTGGTGGCCCCAGCTGTCCCGCAACTCTGCCCCTTGCTGTGTTCAGGGCAGTGCGGGAGGAGGAGCACATCGAGGGGCCTTCTGGATCATCATCTCAGCTGATTGTCTTGCAAAATGTTCAGGAGGATGTGGGGGACAGAACACTGATTTGGGAGGCAGAAGACGCAGGTTCTAGTCCAACTCTGCCACCTTTGTGTCTGAACACCCAGGTCACTTGTCACCTGCAGGCCAGGGAAAACCATCTCTGGCCTGATCATTGGTGGGGCCGTTGTAAAGATGGGATGGGAGAATATCCATGTGCCCCTTTTGTAAGTGTTAGCCTGTCCTCCTGCAGGCAGGACTGCCCGTTATCCAGTAAGTGACGGTGCTGGCCAAAAGGGCTTGAACCCAGAGAATCCACTTCCTGACTAATTTAATGCTAGGGCTGGGAACAGCTCTACGGAAGCAGAAGTTCAGACAAAGCAGGGCTGAGCCTGGCTGGCTTTAAAACCACCAGCGCTGTCCTTCCACTCCACCACCTAACTGCAGCCGGGGAACACGGCCAGGGCACGAGAGTCCCAGCTGCTAGATCAAACACACCACTGGCAGCGAATGGAATTGCATCCCCTGGCGCTCATTGTCTGTGATTTAGGATGCAGTGAAATACACTTCATGCTGAACTTCCCTGATCCCTGACCGTGGGTGAAACCTTTCCCTGTCTTGGGCTTGGCATTGAGCTAAAAGCTCACTGGGCAATTGTTGCAGCTAGGAGCATGCCTTGAGGGTGCCGCTGTGTGGGGCAGAGCAGAAGCGGGAGGGGAGCAGAGGAGTGGAGTGGACCAAAGAAGAACAGCCCAGACTGACAGCATGGTGGTCGGAGCAGGGACCTCGGACCCAGGGCAAACCTTGTAAATGAAGGGAGAAACTACAGTGAGTGGGGACTACGCCAGGCTGAACAAGGATCCAAGGTGCTCGTAGCTTCTGATGTTTCAGGACACCCCAAATCCTGATTTTTTAAACTGTAGAAGAAATATACTCCAAAGATCAATTGCACTTATCGACAGCTGGGGTTTGGTCCTCTGGCCACCTGCCGTCTCTGGTCTGCTGAGACGTCAAAGATGGGCTGTGCTGGACCTTTGCAGAGCCACCAGCAGCTTTTCTTGAAGCCCCTGGTGTCCTCCTCTACCGCCTGAGTGTAGCTCGTGCAACTCTTGGTCGAGTTGCTTTAAAGGGCTGGGACCCTGAAAGGAGAGCTCTCCCTTTGCCTTGGCTCCCCAGTTTGCATGGGCTGCTGCTAGGAGCTCTAGGAAGACGGGCCTGGGAGCCAGGGGGCCTGAGTTCTGGCTCTGTGATTGAGGTGAGCACATCTCTCTCTGTGCTTCTGGCTTTTGTTTCTGTTTTTTAAGATTACTTGTTTTAGAGAGAGAGTACGGTGTGGGGGGCAGGGGAGAGGGAGAGAATCTCGGGCGGACCCCCTGCTGAGCTCAGAGCCCCAGGGCTCCATCCCTGACCCTGAGACCACGACCTGGGCCGAAATCAGAGTCTGACACTCAACAGGGCGCCCCTGTTGTTTTGGTCTGTCCATGATACTTAAGGAAACAGTGTGTCCCGCTGATTAAATGCACGGGCCGCCCCTTACGGGCTATGCTAAGTCACTTAACCCCTCTCTGCTTCAGTTCCCTCACCTAGAAACGGGAAAATAACATTTAATCTCATTGTTATGAGGATTCATGGGATAATGAGTATAAAATGCTAAGCATAGTTCCAGGGACATGGAGAGTCTCTAACAAACATTAGTGATTTTTGTTACTGGGAATCCCACTTAAGTCTACAGTTTGAACTTAGAATTGTAGACTGTCCAAGAGAGAATAAGGGGCCTTTGTGAGCTGAGAGGTGAACAGACACCTACAACCATTAGGGGGCAAGGCCAAGGGCCCCCATGGCTGCTTCCCGCCAGGTTTTGGGGAGAGGCCCTGGGATGTGTGCACAGATCCCCAGTCTTCCACCTAAGCGCTGTCCATGGCTGGGGCTAGATGATTGCCCCCCTTCCTGTGTGGGCAGCCATGTTGGGGGGCCCACCCCTATCTTAGCGGCGGCGAACAGATCTGGGAGAGCAGCTAAAAGGCACAATTTCCCCCCTTTCTACTGGCAGGGAGAAAGAACGTAAGCAATCATGACTCTGGGTTAATTATTTCTAATGGCAACCCGGAGCTGAATGGAAAAAAACAGAGCTGGGTTACCCCAATTTAGCACCAACTTTTATCGTCTTAGCAGCCATAGACTGCAAAGGACAAACCTGTGGTCCGATAAAATCCAAATTACTGACTTAAGACAGCAAGGAAGTGTGGAAAGCCACTGGAAAAGAGGCAGGGGGAGTGCTTTTGTAAGGGTTCCCGCTGAAGGTTTCTGGAAGGGTCCAAGGGAAGTAGGGGGTCGGTTCTGGATGGGTTGCTGTTACAGAGGCAGGATGAGGAGAAACGGGGATTAACCAGAGGCAGGGTGCTCTCATGAAGCAAGGGCGGCTTAGCAGCTGGCTGTCTCCAGGAGTAAATCACATAGCAAGCCAGCTCTGGGGGTGCTCGTTGGTTAGAAAGCGATCGTCGCTCAAAGAGGGAGTGATTTCTCACAAGAGCTGCGTGACCTGCAGCAAACCAGCATTTCCAGTTAATGGGGCAGCTGGGGGGTCTGTGTCTGTCCCGAAGCCTGGTGCACAGCAGGACTGACTGTGTTGTTTTTAGTCCGAGTTGATTTTCACACTTTTAATCCTGGTTGGGTTTTTACTCCACACCCAAGTCAGCAAAGTTAAAGCACCATTAGCATCACAGCATCTCCATCGCTCTTTTTATTTCCTTCTGTGCATTGAGATGGCCCCAAGGAAGTACAGAGAGTAAGGAATGTGTCACTGGACACTCAGCGAGGGTCTCAACCCAAACCACGTGCTTCAGGGAGAGGCCCCCAGAGATACCATGAGTTGGATCAGCCTGGATGACGATCCCGGGAATGGAAACATGCTTTGTTTTGTGAAAGTGATTCCATGATAGCAGCTGGGCGAAGATGAGTTTTAAAAACTCTCCGGTTCCCTCCAATTTGGTGGAAAAAGGAATGTGGATTTGCAGGCGTCCACATGGCACCCAAACACCTGGTATCTGTCTCCCATTAAGGATGGAGAGCGTCTGAGATGGGGACGGAAGAACCGCCTACGTGAGTTTCCCCTCCCAGGTGGCAGGGAGGAAATACGCAAGCAATAAGGACTCTGTGTTCATAATCTGAGCGGAGTGGAATTTATCAAGCCCTGGGCCATGCCAAGAGCAGACGAAAACTGGGGACCCTCAGACCTAAGTGGCTGGTGGGCTTTGCAGGGCAATTCCTGTAGAACCAGAGAAGTTCCAGACAGGATGAGGATGTCCTCATACACAAAATGGGAGCTTCATTTTTTCAAAACAAGATCACATCCGAAGAGACATTTTTTTTTTTTTTCAAAGCAGATGCATAAACGGAAGAAGCACACGAAAAGACGCCAGCATCATGAGCCATCAGGGAAAGGCATGCTGGAAGTACAGTAAGGGGGCACCTGGGTGACTCAGTCAGTTAAGCATCCGACTCCTTTTCAGCTCAGGTCATGGTCTTGGGGTCGGAGGATCAAGGCCCACACTGGGCTCCATGCTGGGTGTGGAATCTGCTTGGGATTCTCTCCCTCTCCCTCTGCTCCTCCCACCCTTATCACCACTCACACAGGCACTCATTGTCTCTCTTGCTATCTCTCAGGGGAAAAGAGAAACTACAGTAAGATACCACTTCACCCTCACTAAGATGGCTACACTTTTTAAAAAGACAGACATCAAGTGTTGACAGGATGTGGAGAAATTCAAACCCTTGTACATTGCTGGTGAGAATGTAAAATGGTGCAGTTGTCCTGGAAAACAATCTGCCTGTTCCTGAATGGGTTAAACGTGGAGTTATCCTATGACCTGGCCATTCCACTCTAGAGAGTCACCCAAAGGAACTGAAACATATGAGCCCACAAAAATTTAGACATGCGGTGTTATTCACAAGCAGTGTTATTCACAAGCAGTGTTATTCACAAGCTGTGTTATTCACAAGCTGTGTTATTCACAAAAGCCAAAAAGTGGAAACAATTCATGTCCATCAGCTGGGTAATGGGTAAACATAGGTGGTATGTCCATAGAATGGAATATTATTTGGCCATAGGAGGAATGAAATACTGAGACATACTATAATATGGATGGACCTTGATAACAATGTGCTAAGTGACAGAAGTCAGACATGAAATCACATATTCTATGATTCCATTGATATGAAAAAGTCCAGAATAGGCAAATCCATTGATAGGGAAAATAGTTCAATTGTTGCACAGGGCAGAGGAAGTGGTGAGGGGGATGGAGAGTACTGGAGTTTCTGTTTGGAGTGATGAAAGTGTTCTAGAATTATCTGTGTTGCACAACTCTGTGAATGAATACTGAAAAGTGTTGAATTGTATACTCCACACGGGTGGATTTTGTAATTTGTGAATTAGCTCTCAATAAAGCCATCACATAAAAATAATAGCAGGGGAAACTGGATGTGAAACTCTTGGTATTATTTTCACAAATTTTCTGTAAACCTAAAACAGATCTAAAATTAGGTTTATTTTTAAAAAAAACTTATGGATGAAGAGAACAGAGACCTAACAGATTTACTGGCTTCCCAGGACCCAGTCTTTTCCAACCCGTGTGTCCCAGGCGGCTTGAAGAGGAATTAGGGAAAATATACACCGATGATAGTTAGTCCACAAGCATTTGATGCTCAGCGGGGAGGATGCATACAGGACCCAGGCAAACAAAAAGTAGAACTGCACCCTTTTTGCAAATGGGATGCTCGGCTATAGATGTTCCAGATCCAATGTAAGCAAAAGCAAAGCAAATGATATGGTGTCCTCGTCTACAGGGGAAAAAAAAAGGAGGAAGGAAACAAAGGAAAGGAACAAGAGAGAGGAAGGATTCATGCAAAAGAAAGACAAATTATATATTCTGGAAGAAGACACCCCCAGGAGCTGAAGAAAGTATTAGGTAAGAAATGTTTTGCCTGCCCATGAAATTAAGGATAACATGAACTCTTTGCAACAAGAGACTGAAGTTGAGACAAAGCAATAGAATGAATTGAAAAGGAGGTTGTAGGGACTAAGAAAGGGAATCAAGGACAAAAATAACACTGCGGAGTTGATGATTATAATAGAGTAATACCAAGATGTAGTTGATGTGATAGGGAAATGGAAGACAGATGTGAGAAAAATCACGCAGCCCGAGGAAGAAATGAACCAATGTGCAGTAGAGGTGAACTCTAAGACCCCCTATCAATGCAAGAGGAGGATACACTAACAAGCCGTTTAAACTTGGACCAATCACTTAACCTCTATTCTAATTTCTCATCTGTGAAATTGTGCTAATAACAATATCTACTAGCTAAAGTTATGGGGTGTGTGGGGTCAGGAGAATGGGCTCTGCCCATGCAAGCTGCCAGGTTTAAATCCTGAATCTGATTCTTATTTGTTTAACTTTGACCAGGTTACTTCTGTTTTTTAATCTCCTTATCTATAAAATTGTCATAACAGTCATAATATCTATCTCATTAGGTTCCAGTGTGGATTAAATTCTGAAGAGCTGAAGGATACTTCTTGACATAATTTTATGAACATGTGATTATTTCACTTTATAGGTATTTCATAGGTAAATGTGTTTAATGATGAAGAATGAGAACCATTCCCATTAAGTACTATAAAATGCCCACTGCCGTCATTATTATTATTTAAAGATCTATTTATTTATTTTAGAGAGAGAGTGTGTGTGCACTCGTGTGCATTTGGGGGAGGGGCAAAGGGAAGGGGGACAGAGAGAATTGCAAGCAGACTCCCCACTGAGCATGGGGCCTGACACCAGGCTCGATCTCACAAACCTGAGGTCATGGCTGGAGCTAAAATCTAGAGTTGGACATTTAAGCGACTGAGGCACCTTGGTGTCTCTGTCATCATTATTATTTAAAATTATTCTCTGGAAGTATTAGCTAATGCAATTGGACAAGAAAAAAAGACATAAATATTGGAAGGGAGGTGTGGTCTGAGCCTTATAAAAAAGAGTTTTGACAAGTGCAAAATTAAGTAGCCAGGGAACAGAGGAAAGACTTGATCTTGGTGGCTCAGGGGACAGAACTCGGGTTTGAGAAGCCAGGAAATGTAGTGAGATCTTGGTTACTGTAGTTGTTCTATGTGAAGTTGGATACCGTGTCTTGGGTGCCTCAGTGAAGGTTTCCCATTGGCTGGGAAGGTCGTTACAGAGCTTCTGAGGGCTGTCCAACAATGGGATTCTAAGGCATTGCTGGTGAAAACACCACCTTTCCCTGTCTTTGCTGCAAATGGGCCTCCAGCCTAGTCTCTTCTATTTAGGGGGAGTATGTGGGGTTGTTGAGCCAGAAAACCAGGCGAGGAGAAGCTGACCCCCACATATGTCTTTCAGCCATGAGTCACAGGGGTGGCTCTCTCATCTTCAAAGTTAAATACATTCTATCCACGTTTCCAAGGTGTGGCAAACATAGTCTGGTGATACGACAGATAAACTTAGGTGGCCCGCGCCGGAACCATTTTGATAGACTTACAGTTATCTGCACGTGCATGAGGAACTTGTATAAGTAACATACCCAAAACATGATGCCACGGATAGTATTGCTCAGATAAAAACGATATTCAAGTAAAAAATGAAAAGGGTACATCTAAGAAAACATTAGGAGTAGCACAGGTGGTGAACAGCTGTAACAAATTCATGATAGCAGTATGAGAATGGTTCAGGCTTGGGCACTGAGGGCTCTTGTCAGCGACCGGAGTCTGTCTGCCAAACCTGGATTCTAACTCTCCAAGCTCCCTTGCATCACGTGACATCAAAATCAATGACTTTAGCACACTCGTGTTCTTAGCAGTGCTATTTACAACCCGAATGCCCATCGGTGGATGAATGGATAAACACAATGTGGCATGGGCATTCAATGGAATATTATTCAACTTCAAAAAGAAGGGGAATTCTGACACATGCTACAACATAGATGAGCCTCAAGGACACTATACTCGGTGGAATGAACCAGTCACAAAAAGGCCAAATACTGAATGATTCTACTTCCATGAGGGACCTGGAATAGTCAAATCTATAGAGACAGAAAGTAGAAGGATGGTTGCCTGGGGCTGAGGGGAGGGGACAGCGAGTTCGTGCGTGCTGGGTGTAGAGTTTCAGTTTTGCGAGGTGAGGAGAGTTCTGTGGGTGAATGTGGCGATGGTCTCACCAAGTGAATGTATTAGCATGGCAGCGTGCTCTTGACAATGGGTAAGATGGTGAGTGATATGTTAAAAATGCGTAAAGATCAATAAGAAGAAGTAACTTTATGGAATTATATAATAGGGCAGGATGGGGGACAGTCAGGGGCTGCAGGTGGGACCGATGCTTTGTCCCCTTAGAATGATGACGACCAATGACGGCAAAGGCCAATATTTCCCTTGTCTGCCTCAAGTCCTAAGGATTGGCCAAGTCAAGTCTGTGATTGGTTCAGCTTGTTTCACATGCTTATCCTACCTGGAGCCAGTCATTGTGTCCAGGGATGGGGTGCTGTGGTTGGACGGAGCTAGGTTCAGGCCCATCCTGGAAGGAGCGTGGGGGACATCCTAGACGGCCCCAAACAATGGCCACCACAGTGCTTAAGGAGACTGGATCCCAGGAAGGACCCAGAGCCATCGGGGAGAAGACTGGAAAGGAAAAATATGTCTTCATGCTTCAGGCAAAGAGGCAGAAGGTAGGGATAAATTTCAAGGAAACTTAAGAGTGACCTCAAGGTGGCTATGGCGTCCTGACCCCATGATGGCTAAATGGACGCCCAGTCACTGCTGCCAGGGGGCGCTGCTAAGCAAAGCAGAGAGACCACACAGCCCTTAGGCGCCACAGCCCAGGGACCAGTCTGGCCTCCAGGCCACGTGGGACCTGAGGGCACAGGTGGCCTGGTGCAGGTGACGAGGAAAGCAGGCTGGATACCACTCACACTTCCAGGTCTGGAACCTTCAAGTTCCCTCAGCTGGTTGTCTCCCTGGGGTTTAGCAATCATTCTCTTAAAGCCTGGAAAGAGGACAGGGGCCCGATGAAGAGGTTTGAAGAGAGGGAGTGCGTGAGAGGAAGCTCTGACATGCTCCCAGATCTGAGAGATGGGGGAAGAGGAAGCAGGAGGTGGGGAGGGGGATGAGTGGCTAGAAATGAGAGACAGATGAGCAGGTTGGGGGTGGGGGTGGCTGGCAGGGTAGCAGGGGAGCACTGACTGAGGAGCCCTGGGTCTGATCCACTATTTATTGGCTGTGTGAACTCCAGTATGTTACTTTTATTCTAAGCCTGGGATTTCCCACCTGTAAGATGTGCATAACGACGCCTGACTCACAGGTTGCCATGAGTGTTGAATGAGGTCAGGTCATGTGTGCAGGCCCAGCCCGACCATCCACATGTCTGCATGATGGCACTGTCCCATGGGTGGGTATTGCAGTGCTCTTTTCCACACTGTGCTTAAGTGTGCGTGCCTTAGCTCAGTCCCTTTGCCTCTCTTCCTCCCGATAGACCTCAGGGCAGTGAAGAAAGATCTGTTTGGCATCTCCCCTCAAATATACGAGTAAGAAGCCAGGCCCAGAACACCTTGTCTTTAAGCGCACTGACAATGGGTGCAAGGACCGGGCAGTGACACAGCATTTTGCAGGGAGTTGCAAAAGCAAAATCAATCAGTCTGCGGGCGGTCTAAGGAATAAGAAACTGACAAGAATCTGTAGTTGCGAATACTGACCGCTCAGCCATATACTTCCTGAGCAATTAAAGGGGATGTAGAAGGATGACCGAAAGAGCCAGGTTTCTTTTTCTTTTTTTTTTTTTTTTTGCCAACAAGTATGATTTATTGTGGAAGCAGATATCTTGTAGGATTTTTTACTGTGTGGTTTGTTATTATGGTGCAGTGAGAGGCTGCCATACCTAGAGTCGCCGGGACGGGGGGTGGGCAAACAGCATTTCGTGAACAGACTTCTAGGTGAGCCCCTTAATGGGGCTGGACAGCCAACGTGGGGCTGGAGAGTCTAGGAACGGGGCTCAGGGGGCTGGTGAGTCTGAAAAAGAATATTAAATGTGAGAGAAAATTCCTACAACATGGATGAGCCTTGAGGACATTGTACTCAGTCACAAAAGGACAAATATTCTGTGACTCCCCTGATCCGGGCCACCTGGAGCAGTCCCGTCCATAGGGACCGAGAGTAGAAAGGTGATTGGGGGGGTTGCGGGGAAGGAGGGGCAGTGAAACTCATGTTTGATGGGCGCGGAGTTAGAGTTCTACTGGGGGCAGGGGTGCGTACACGGGAGGACACAGCCGGCCAGGTGACAAGGTTGTGGCTGTTGTAAGGGCTGCTGCTGCCAAGGGAACATCCTCAGTGGGAGGGGGACTTGAAAAAGACAAGGCAATTTAATATTGACATGATGGCGTTGGCTGGATTTGCAACGAATCCCCATCCAGCCCCTGATTGGGCTGAAGCCGGGCTGTGCACACGGGTCTTGTGGGTCTGGGGTCTTTAAGAAAACCCAGAGGGACCGAATCTGTCTGAATTGCTGTGAGGGGGCCCTGGGTTGCCAGCACAGGAAGAAGCCACGGTCCAGGGGCCTGACGCAGTGGAAGCAGGAGCTCAGAATGACTGGTGACCATGACATTGTGGATCCCCAATTCTTCCCATGTCTCCCTGCCCCAGCTTTCCAGGGATCTGCCGCCCTCTCAAGGAACACTATAAACTCCCAGAGAGTCAAAGGCCCTCTTCTCTAGATGGTAAAGGGCAGTGAGACCCCAGCTGGGTCCCATTTATGGAAGCTCTCTTTCCTCCTTATATTGCCAACCACCATTTTGCTCATGCTTATGCGTTGTGGATTGCAGCTGGTGAGGATAGCTGCTGGGAACAGCTATCGGTGAGGCAGAGCGCGGCGGGGCAGAGCAGGGGATCCCCAGCCAGACATGCTGGATTCGGGGCCTGGCTCTGCCTCTTACTGTGTGGCTTCGGACAAGTTATTTCACCATTTGAGCCTTGATTTATTCATCTGTAAAATGGGAGCGATGATATTCATAGTCTGCCACACAGAACTTTTGGGAGAATCAAGGATGGTACTGCTAGGAACTCAACAGTTGGTATCAATGGTTACTTTCCAGAGCCCCATGGTTCCTGACCTCTGCTCTAACCTACCCGGAGCCCTGTGTGTCTTGGCTCAGAAGGGACAGAACCTTTTTCTCAGGCTGCCCATCAACTCTTAGGAACATAGAACAACCGGGTTAGCCCCACATGGGTGGTACCCCTTGGGCTTTCTCCAACAGAGTGAGATGGTTCTGTGCAGCCCGTCCCACTCCTGGAATAACCCACCCCCGAGCACAGACACACTACAGAAGGTAGGGTGGAATTGTCCTCCTAAAGGGAAGGCAGCCTTTTAATGGGCTCTCTGCGATAGGCAAGTCGGTATTGCTGTTGAGATGGTGGGGCTGAGAAGAGCCTCAAACCTGGGGGCAGCTCCTGAGCAAGGCAGGGGAAGGGACTTGGACTCAGCATTCTGCCTTTGGCTTTGAGGGTCTCTCTTCCACGATCTGGCTTGAATGCATCCGAAGAACTTGTGCTTGCCCGATGTTCTCTGGGAGAAGGGAAGACATCAGTCAGGAGAGGTCAGGGAGGGGCCTGTTCCTAGCTGGGAGCTGCTCGGGAGACCTAGGTGGTCCTCTTCTCTCCACAAGGGCCCGGGCAGGTATGGGTCAGGCCCAGCCTTTGTTCCGGGCTGTGCTGGTGACCTGGGAGCAGCTGACTCCCTTCTAGGAGCTTCCCCTTACGCTCTTCTTTCCACATCCAGACAACAGATACCTAGGGAGTCAGACACTCAGCCCCCTTAGAATCCCTTATAGTCTAGTAGGGGAGAATACTGTACATGGCGGGTAGCTGCCCTCTTCTCTGCCATTGTGGCCAAAGGCTCCAGCACAATACAGCAGCCTCCCCCCTGTCTCCCCGCTCCCCTCTGGCCTCCGACAGTCCATTTTCTCCTCGGCAGCCAGAGGGGTCCTACCAGGCCCTGCTCATAAGACTCCAGGGCATCCCCACGCCTGCTGCATGGGACCACAGGCCAGCCCTACTCGCCTCTCCCATCTCATTCTCACCTCTGCCCTGACCCACAAGGCCCCAGCCAACCTGGCCTGCGTGTGCTTTCCCCCACGCACAGGGCAGCTGAGAGCCCCATTCCTGGGCTCTCCCTAGACCCTCAAAGGGCTGGATCCTACTTTTTGTCCAGTGCAAGGAGCCCTCTCCCTACCCTGCCAGTTGTCTTTACTGTCCCTCATTTCACCCTGCTTTCTTTTCCTTATGGCATGTACCCCCCTTCAAGATGTGTTTGTTGCCTGCCCTCCTCCTCCCGAGGATGTAAGCCGCATAGCAGCAGGAGCGTGTCTGGACTCTTCCCTAGATCCTGGCTCACAGCTAAGGAAGTCTGCTAATGGACAGAAGGGGCAGCTTCCTTGGACGGGGCCTCATCTCCAGGGCCTTGGATCCATCTCCTTGGATCCTCTGAAAGCATACAGCCAGGGTGGGCCTCGGAGAGTCCCGGGGCTCATCTGCTGCCTGGAATCTTACCTGGTTTGTCCCGTTTGGGTAGGGGTGGTGTTTTCGTCCTCTTCGGGGATTGGCTGTAACAGACACAAAGACAAGGCTGGGAAGGGGAGGTCAGAGCCCACTGCCGCAGAGTGGCAGGGTGGGAGGGGGAGGGGAGTGTTCCAGGGGGACGCCTGAGCCGCCCCTCCTGGAGAGCTGCAAAGGACCTGCTTCCCTGTCAGGAACCACCCCAGCGGGACTCCAAGGGACAACTGTGACTCCATCGCCTGCTATGCTCACAAGGAACCAAGGCCCTCCGGCCCCAGGAGCAGTAAGAGAGGCCCCTGCCCCGGCCGGGCTCGCTGCAGCCCACCCCAGCCACAGCTCGCTCGGCTCTGCTTCAGGGCTGAGAGGAAGCCCTCCCCCATGGGTGGAGAACCCCCCCCCCCAGCTCCCCCTACCCTAAGGCACGACTTGAGCTTTGCACTGAAGCAAGCCTATTTACACACCAATGCAATTGTCCACCCACAGCTCTGGGGGAGGGCTTGAGGGCTTCGCAGAGGGGCAGCTGAGGCCCACAGAGGGGGCTCACATTGGGCCTGCCTTCCTCCCGTGCCTCCCCTGGCCTCTCAGAGGGGAGAAGAACCCAGTTCAGGGCCTGAGCCAGAACCCAGGCCTTCAACAAACCTAAGCAAGCACAAGCCCCTGCCCCTTTCTCATTGAGCTGCAGCTACCCTCAAACTTAACATTCCTGCCTTCCCTTCCTGGCTGTCCCCACCCTCTCATGGGTTCCTTCCAATGCTGCCTGTCCCAGCAACGTTCTCTGAGCTCTATGGGAAGAACTCAGGAGACTGTCAGAATGACGCAGCCCATTTCATCCCCAATGTGCGGGGCTGAAATCTCTGGGAATCTGCATTTTTCTGAAGGTCTCTGGCAAATCTGCAAGCTGCTGGGCTGGGAAGGGAGACTAGCCCCAGGCTGAGCCCCGTCTCCAGGGCTGACACCCCCCACCCCCGCCGGGACTTTGGGCTGCCATTCAACTGTGGCTGGGCCTGAGTTTTCCAATCTGTAAAATGGGGGTACTGCTGCCTCCACACGGACCCTATACACCTGCTTTGTGAGGACTTCCCTAATCTCCCCTTTCCCTGTGTCCTCTGGCCGCTCAAGGCGCGTAACACTGCCATTAATGTCCCACTGCTCGCCTGTTCGCTTTCCTCCTCTACTTGTCTTCCAAAGACTGAGAGCTGGAAGTCTCGATGTGTCTTTTCGGGCCCTGTCTTGCTACAGCTGATCAACAAGGCACCCCTTGGGCACCGCCTGGGCTGTAGCACGGGCTGACCTGGAGGGTCCCCGGGGGCGGGGCTTCGTCTCCTCCTTCAGCACAGGCTCAGTGAGCCCGGGCGGTGGCCAGTGCAGGGATGCCCTTTCCAGACCGCCCCGGCCTCACCTGGGAGGGACAGGTGGCTGAGTGTGAAGGGGCGGCTCTGGGAGCAGAGGGCCGGGGGAGGGGTGTGGAGCCCACCTGTAGGAGGGTGGCTCTTGTCTTTCTTGAGATAGCTCTTCGACTTCTTGCAGCTGATCCAGTAGCTTTTCCACTGGGAGAGAGTCTAGGGGCTGCAGGAGGAGCTGAGCCACCGCTGTCTGCAGGAGCCCCAGGGCCAGGTCTTTCTCTGTAAGCACAGCGTGGGGGGGGGGGCACTGCCCTCAGTGGCAACACCCACCCTGTCCCTGTCCTGTCCCCACCAGGGACAGCCTGGAAGCAGGGCCTCCAGCTCTTCGGCCCAACCCTGACCCAGGGCAGCTGTAACCATCTGACATTCTACCTCCCGGTCCTCTTGCAGGGGCTGGGGAGGCTCTTCTGTCCTGACCCTTGTGTGTGCAGAACACCCAGCCCTTCCCCTTCTTGGCCGCCTCTGGCCCACCCAGCCGCCACGCCTCCAGGCTCTCTCTGGAAAGCCCCCTGGACACCTGCCTCCTTCCCTCCCCCACCTCTCCCCAGCCACTGTCAGCACTTCTCAACCCCCCACTTGGATACACCCTCCATCCACCATCCCAGAGTGTGCCTGTGTGTCCCGCTCATGTGTCCCGGTGCATATGTTGTGCCTGTTGTGTGTGTTTCCTACAGCAGTGTGTACATCTCTGGATTTCTCCCTCCCAGGTGCCCAGGGCGGTGGTCGGCCCGGAGTCCTCTTGGAGAAGCAGAGTGGTGGAAATCCTCTCAGGGAGAGGGGGCAAGGACACCGTCCCCCCGGAAAAAGTTAGTTTGGGGCTCCAAAAAGGAGCAGCCCAAGGGGATGACTCTGCGTGGGACCTGAGTGACATCCAGAGATCAAGCCCTCAACAGTCTTGGTTTCGAGAAAGCCCTGGGCACGGGCCACATCCTCACCCTTCGGAGGCGCACACAGGAGCCAGGACTGGATGGCGCTCAAGGAGTCCGTCTGCAGGATCTGACAAAGGAGCTCGAGGATCTGCGGGCAGGAGGACAGGCCTTGGGTCAGCGTGTCCCGACGTCACATCTCAGCCAGCAGCACGGTCCCCTCTCCCACCACGCGCGGTCCCAGAGCCACATGCTTGGCTCCACGGCTCCCCACTGTGGTCCCTGCCCCGTGCCTTTGCACTTTGCGGAGCACCTTCTCTCCCACCAGCCCCGCAGGAAAAGTCTTGAGGACACCCAGCAGGGAGAGTATGGCAGGACAAAGCTTCTGAATCCTGTCTGTGGACCCCTCCTCCCTGAACCCTGGGTGGGCTGATGGTACCCCAAAGTCCCTCACTGGGAAGGCAGAGTGGGGGTGGCAGGGCAGCCACTCAGAGACGCACCGAGTCCCGGATCCCTGGGTCCTTGGCGTGGGGATTTCAGGAACCCCCCAGGCCGCCCCTCCCTGGAGCTCCCAGGGTCTGGAGATGCTAGCATAGAAGTGGGGTGATCCCCGTGGGCGGGCTGAGGGTCAGGGCTGGCTGATTCTGCAGACTGCCCAGCCTGGGACTCCATGTCACCGAGGAGCGTGCACACTTGGCTCTCAGCTGCCTCCTCAGCCTCGGACATCTCTGCCACCTCCGGGCCCTCTTCCCCCTGGAAAAGGGTTCTCCAGGAACGTGTTATTGGGGGAAGAGCCAGCTCTGTGTCCGATGGGCTACGGGAGCTCCCTAGGCGGGGCTGCTGATGGCGGCTGTGGCTATGGCCGGCTGGAGTTGGGGCCCGCGGCAGCAGGCGGAACCCCTGGAGTCCTAGGAAAGTGGGATCCCCTCAGTGCTTGGCAGTCAGTCTTCCCAGGACCTGAAGGAGACTGTCAGTTCCCAGCAGGTCTGCCTCATCCTCGGTGGAGTGGGACCAAGGTCTTTCCCAGGCCTCTGCCTGCTTGGGCGCCCCCTCAGCCCCAGATACCCAGGTGTTGCAGTGACCCCCACCCTGGGTCTGCCCCGGGGCCCTTCTCCGTTCTCCACGTCTGACTTACCTGCCCTGCGCCCCCTCCCCACAGGACCCGAGAACCTAATTCCAGGCAAGGTGAGGCCGCCCTATGGTGGAGAAAGTACTGTTCTAGTCCCGGCTATGCCGCTCCCTCTCTAGGGACCTGGGCCACAGAGTGTCACCTGGCAGGGCCTTAGCCTCGCCATCTGTGGAATGGGGATTCCAGGCCCTGTCTGCTCTATCTGCTTCACTGAACTCGTGTAAGTCTCCAAAGGGACTGCAGGCTTGAAAGCGCTGGTCACAGGGAGGGGGTCGAGATGCTGTCCGAGTGTCTCACCTTGTCTGGAGAACACATATGCATTTGAAAAGGGACCAGGAGATAACCTTAACCCACCCCATCAGTCACGGACTCGTCTCAGGCCTTGACAGGGAGACTTCTACAGGGCGGGGGGGCTGGGTCCGTGCCTCACTGTGGTGGCGAGCAAACCCCTCGAGCGTGGGCAGACCATGCTGGGACGGGCCCGGCTGACTGCAGCCCACTGCAGAGCAGGCCGTGCTCCGGGGACCACGCTAGGCCGACCTTCCTCTCCCGTCCTTCCGCCATGGCAGCTCCCTGTCTGAACTCGCCCAGTGCCACAGCGGGGATCGCCCTTCACGACAACAGGCTCAAGCTCTCAGCTGGGGCAGGTCGGGGAGCTAAGGCCCCGAGCGGGGAAGGCCTTCAAAGAGAAGGAGAGCCTCCCCTAGAAACCTGGAGGCAACAGGGGATTGGATCCAGCTCGGGAGTTTCTCAGGTTGGCCAGCTCAGGTGCAAGGACCCGGAGAGAGGCCGCACTGCCTTCTTTGCCGGGGAGGGAGGGACCTCAGTATGGCGGCCGAAGTGGGGCTCCATCTCACGACCCTGAGATCATGACCTGAGCCCAAATCAAGGGCTGGCCACTTGGCCGACTAGCCACCCAGGCGCCCTGAGAGGCCACACTTTGAAGCAGTTGGTAAGCATCCTCTGGGGGAGCAGCAACTTCCATGTTCTCAGCCCTCAGACCAGGCTTCCACTGGGCCGTAGCTCCCAGCATTCCCAGGGCCTCACCAGCAACTCCTGATCCTGCAGGACAATGGTCTGGACTCTTCCATCTTTGCCAGAAGGATAACTCCGTGCGCCCTGGCGGGAGTGGCGGCGACCCATGGCTTGGGCGGAATTGGGTATGAGCCTCCCGGTCTCAGCTGAGTACTTTGCCCCCTGCTCCCGCTGAGGTTCCTCCTTCTGCTGGGAGCAAAATGGCCAGAGACTCCAGGCAGTGAGAGAGAGATTGAGAGGGAGGCTCAAGGAAGAATTGGCAGAGGAGAAGAGAAGGAGGCCCAGTCACCCCTCCGGGGCATCACCACCTCTTGAAACCCAAGCATCACAACCCTGTAGGGAACGGGGAGGATGACCGGGCCAGCCCCACCCTGCTCTAGACTCCTTTCCCCAGCCAGGGGCCCCTCTATAGCCAAAGTTCCTCCTGGAACTTCTTGCATCCTGGAGCACCTGGTGGTCCTCTGAGCCCTCATACTTCTTCCCAGGGGGACCTTCCTTCCCTCCCCTCCCCCGAGCCCGTCACAGAGCAGAAAATAGTATCCTGGGCCGAGGCCCCCATGGTCTACCTTACCTCCCAGCTCAGCTGCCCCAAGTTTGTTCCCCAGAGCTTGGCATTTTTCTTTGCCCTGGGAAACCTTCCTGAGCCAGGCCTACGGGACCTCCTACTCCTGCAACCTCAGAAGACTGAGAGTATATTTCTCTCTATCTTATTATTTATTTATTTGTTTGTTTGTTTATTTATTTATTTATTTATTCATTCATTCATTCATTCATTTTAGAGACAGCAAGAGAGCTCGTGTGTGAGCAGGGGAGGGGCAGAGGAAGAGAGAGAGAAGCATATTCCCCACTGAGCATAGAGCCCGATGTGGGGCTTGATCCCAGGATTCTGAGATCAAGACTCGGACGTTCAACTGACTGAGCCACCGAGGTACCCTATACTTCTCCCCATTTTCAAGATAAGAAAACTGAGACCCAGAGAATTTAGCTCAGTCGCCGTGAACATTGCCGTGAGTTAGCCGCAAAGCAGGAATGAGAGCTCTGGCTGCCACAGACAAGGGCAGAACCAGACTCCGTCCCAAGGGCCAGACCTGTCCTCGGTCCATTTCCAACTACCTCCAAGCTGCCTCTCAATTGTCTTTACTGGATTACCAGCAGATGGCTCCCATGATGTCACCCCATCCTGTTTGAAATCCTTCAGTGATTCTCCCCTCCTTATGAGATTCAACACTACAATGAGTTCAGAAATTAAGAACAAGCTCCTCTTTTAGCTCACATTCAAAGTTGGCCCCTTCTCACCCCCCCAGCCCCCACCCCCAGCATGGCTGACCACTTATTCTGGCATTTCAGCCACAGTCTCTAAGGATGTCCTGCTTCCCAACTTCTGAGGCATCCACTAGGGACGCCTCCACTGTCCACTTCTAAATATCCCACCTCTGTTACGAACCGTTCCTGGATTTCTCCACCCAGCCACCTTCTCTTCTCCTCTGAGCCCTTGCCGCGACCCTCCCCCTTTGAGCTGGTGTTCCCCGGCCCCCTCTTCCCCGTGTCAACAGCCCCCTGCCTCTTGTAGACACGGGCTCTACTGTCTGTGAGGTGGAACCCACTTGGGAGGGAGTTCATTACAAAGGGTTGGATCCTTCGGATCCCTTCCCAGATAGCTCCGTTGTTCTGTATGCACCTCTTTGCCCTTCAGCTCATTCTCCTTGGTAAAGATGGCCACGCGGGAAGCCAGGTCCTTCAACTCCTTCTTCCAGGTCTCTGGAAAGATATTGTCAGCTGACACTTGGGGTCCTCCTCCCTGCCCTCCCTGCTCGTCTCCCCAGCCTTCTGCCTCATATCTTACAGGGAAAGGGGGAGGCAGTGGCCTTGAGGGAAGGAGGAGGAATCTTGGTGAGTGAGTGTGGTCAGTACTGGAGGGGGGCTGACGTTGATACCCTAGCCCTGTGGCTTCACTGGGGGATGCTGGAGATACCTGGCTCCCTGAGCTAAGAAGTGTGTGGCTTAATTCAGCTTTGCCTCATTTAGGCACCAGAGGCCAGCCCGAGACTCAGTGGCTTCTCTGTGTCAGTCATTCAGAAATCGACCTGCTCCTGGCGAAGTTGGTCTGGGGGGAGCCTCCTACGCCTCTCTGCTCTGCAGGGCTGTCTTGGTTCCTCCCCAGGGCCTCTCCCCGCCCCACCGCTGCCAGCCGACGGCCCAGTGCCCGAACATACACGCGACTCAGCGCTTCCAGTACCATTACTGTCTGCGGCCGCCTGTCATGCGACTGTGGCCCACCTCTGCCTGTCCTCTGATGGGTGTTACTCCTCAGACACCTCAAATCTGAGTAGGGGCCACACTTCTGAGGACCTGGGCAGGGGATGGGGAAGAGGGAAGATGTTGCTGTCTGAGGAAATGAGGAAAGATCTAGGGGATCTCACAGGATGCTCCTGACCTAAGAGCTCTTTCCTTCCCAGGCACCTGGAGAGGGGCTGCTGCCCAAGTACTCACCAAAGGAAAGCCGGGGTTCCCGGTTGGACTGCGGGTCTCCGATGGGGACAGAGACGGCAGGCATCCCCATCAGACAGCGGGATAAAAGTGTGGCTTGAGGCAAGGGGGCCAGAGAGAACTCGTCTCTGACGACACAGACGGGCTTCCCGGTGAGATCTGCGAAAGGTGAGAGGCCGTGAGGAGGGTTTGGTGGACCCCAGGAACCCTGGGAGGCTGGGAGGAGGCTGGTGAGCAGGGAAAGCACTGAGCCCACGTCTTCCAGTAACCACAAGCCCAGAGATCGCTGGAGCTGGGAGGCCCTGGGGCCACAGAGGCCTTACCCACGAGGACATTAAAGTGGACAGGGACAGGCTGTGCTCAGGGTCACCCAGCGATTCAGGTGGAGGTCAGATAGGAACCCAGGCTTTCTGGGACTCTACAACCAGGGTCCTTCTAATTTTCTAGGACAGAGCAAGGAATTGCAGGTGTGAACACACGGAGATAGACAAACTTAAAGAGGAGGACCTGGGGGTGGGCCGTTAAACCACAGTCTGTGAGCCGAGGGGCCTGGGCTCAAATCACGGGGAGTAGTAAGGTTTAGCCAGACCTCCGGAGAAAACTCCCTCCATCTGTCGGCCTGTGCCAGGCGGCCTGGAGGAGATGGCGAGCCGCTTACACACGAGGACCCTTCTGGCTTACAGTCTGTGTGACCATGTGTTACTGTCCACCATGAAGCTTTAAGGACCTGCCTAGTTAGGACCTAGCGTGGTGGCTCACTCTGTCCTTCCAGCACACTCTCCTTTTGGTCATGGGTCTCCTTATTCTCTCGGTCCCTCCTAACTCGCAGGCTGCTCCTCACCTCTTCTGCTCCTTCCTTTTTGCCTCCTTGATCTCTCAGTCTCGGGGTTCCTGGGCTCTCCTGCAACTACTCGGGCTCCTGGCTCACCCCTCCGGGCATGCCACTTCCAATGCCATCCCTTCTCGAATGGCCACCGCGGCATCTCTCGCCTGAACTCCGTGCCCAGCTGCCTGCTCTGCACCCCTACCCTTAAGCTGGAAAGTGATGTGGAGTCTCGCATCTTCCACGTCCCCACCAAATTCCCAGCCCCTCTTCCGCCCTGCTCAGGCCCTCGCTTCAGGCTGATATTTTGTCTCAGCCAACATGACTCTGGTTTTCTAGTCATCAGGCTGAGCACCTGCAAGCCATCCTTGCGTCTTCTCTGCCTTTCCCATTCCTATTTAACCAGTCTGCAAATCCTGTTGGCTTCAGCTCTGTATAGCCCTCGGGCAGTCACCCCCGCTACCTCCTCGGTCCATGCCACCCTCCAGACAGTGGCCAACACATCACCCCTGTCACTTTTTTGCCTTCACCCCTTCCAATGGATCCCATCAACTCAGCGAGATGGCTCGATGGTAAGTGGGGTGACCTCCAAGGCCCACGTGCTCTGGACTCCCACCACCTCTCTGGGTGCATCTCCTTTCTGCCCCTCCTTATTCTGCTCCAGCCACACTGGCTTCCTTGCTGATCATCCAGCAGAGCCAGGATGCATGCCTCAGGGCCTTTGCACTTGCTGTTCCCTCTGTCTGGGACATTCTTTTCTCCAATATCCACAATATCCCTTTAGTTGTTTGCTCAAAGGCCATGCTGTTGATGAAGTTTCCTCCCCTCTAGAGCCTTGGCCCTTCCTACACTCTGACCCCTTATATATTTCCTATCCTTTCTCACCAGAGTCAGCTCCATGAGGTCAGGGACTGTCTTATTCACTGTCAAACCACCAGTGCCTAAAATGTACCCGACCCGTAGTTCCCACTCCATGGATGGTTGATGGATGGATGACTAAGTGGATGAATTGGCCTGAGTTCCAGAACAGAGTGCGTTCTGGGGCAGAACATTCATCCCTTTCCCTGACTTGTAAAATGGGAGGACTGGCAATGAGGAACATCGTCTAGGGCTATGTAGTCAGCCTTGGAGCCTTCCCTCCTGGTCAAGTCTTCGTTCGGCCACGTTCTTGGAAGGGGCCACGCAGGTCTCTGACCCTGACCAAATCCCTGCCCTCTCCGGATCTCAGCTTGGCATAGGGGCTGGGCCCTCCCTGTCCAGTTCTCAAGACGGCCCCACCTACCCCAGGCTTACCTTGGATGTGGGTCACGCGTTGTGGGTGGGGGTGGTGTCGGGAGAAGAAGGAGTGGTGACTGAGGCGGCCAAAGCGGTAGGCCCCTGGGCTTTGGGGCTTGGGGGTCCTCAGTGCTGTTTGGAGCAGCTGGACATCCACAACCCCCGGGATCACCCGTTCCTTCCGTGGCCCGCTGTCCCCGTGGCTCCTTGGCCTGTGCTCTGACTTGTTTTCAGGCTTCAGCTCAGCCCTTGGACTGAAGGAGGTCAAGGAGAAACGAATGGAGCCTCCCGACAGCAGTGCCCTCCCGGCTCAGAGCTCGGGGCTCATCTGAAGTTTACATTCCTGAGCTCCTCTGAAGTTAGTTTCCAGGCTTTCACTTCCACCCCTACAGCACCCAAAGCGGGGCCTTCCCCAGGCTCCACTCCCTGCTGGGACAATCCAGTCCCAGGGAACCTTCTGTCTTCCTAAGATGCCTTCGCAGGGAGTTAGGATCTAGCTGAGAGAACTCAGATGGAGTCTCCCGAGACCTCAGTTTTCTCCCAGAAGCCCTCTCTCAAGCCAGAGAGAGGAAGCCAAAGACCCACCGAATCATCCAGATACCTGGGTTGGAGTGGAGGTACCTTATATACACAGACAGACACAGCAAGGGCCTCTCCCCAAGCCGGGAAGCCAGCTACAGGCAGCCCCCCAGGTCCCCAGGCCCCCCAGGTGGTCTTGGCCCAGCCTCAGCATCCAGACGCCAAAGCTGGAGCACTGAGGTCAGCGGGCGCCAGCGCGTCCTCCTCCCCGGGGACCCCTCCCGGGAGATGCGGGGCTGATCCTGACAGCATGCAGAGTCGCAACGCTACGGGGAAGCGCGTCAAGCTCCTGCTCCGCTTCGCTGGAGACAAGCTTCTCGGGTTGTCTGTCCTGTGCCCTACCCCGAAGGTGCAGGATCCAAAGGTAGGGTGCTCTCCGCCTGAGGCCTGGGGGGCCACCTGCCTGCGCGCTCTCTGCACACCCTTCTCCCGCTGGCCCTGGCTGAAGGAAGGCCCTCTGGAGAAGAGCCGGACTCTGGATATGCTAAGCAAGGTGCTCTGCCCCGGGACCCTCTGAGGGTTTCGCTGACCAGGACCCCGAGTTCTCTGTGCCGTCCTCAATTGGCCTCTAAGGGATCTGGGACTTAAAGAAATAAAGCAAACCTTCTCTGAAAATTGCAGTTACCTGGTCTCCCCTGCCCCAACTGATGGAGAATGTCACCCCCCCAAACCCCAGGAATTCTAGCACAAAGTGCTTCCACCCCCTTTCACCGTGTCCTCTCCCTCCGGGGAGGGACATAATTTGTGACCTGTGCTAAACTCAGGCTCAAGAACCCCCTGGGGTCCTGGCTGAGGGGAGCAAGGCTTCCCCCAGACCACCTTTGTCTCCCACCCCGCTCTGCCCCCACCACTCCCTTGGTCTGCAGGGGTGGTGGCACACGTGGGGTCTTACCTCGTCAGTGGATGTTCAGCCCAATGGGTCTTCACCTCCATAGCCATGGTAGACTTTCTGATGGAATAAAGGCAGTGCATCTAATACTAGTATTGGAGATGGATAGCGGGAACTCTCATACACTGGCGGTGGGAGTGTAAACCGGAACGGACATTAGCGGGGAGAAGCATTGGCAATGTGTCGTGAAATCGAACATTTGCATGCTAGAGCACTCGGCCGCTCCTCTCCCTGACATATGCCCAAGGGAAGTTTGCTGGTGTACCACTCGGGCTGTTTGTAAGAATATTCAGACTAACGTCATTCAAATTAGCCAACATCCGGCGACATCCTAAATGTCCAGTGGTGGAAAGAATGGGTAAATGAGCTGTGCTACATGTGGCAATGAGCATCACATGAAAATGAATCACAGCTATGCAGAACAACAGAGACGAATCTTACAGGTACAATGTGAGGTGAAGGAAAGCAAGTCTCAGAAGACCACTTAGCCTGAGATTCCTTTTTAGAGGTAAAGTTCAAAGGCAAGCAAAATTATCATAAATGTGAAATAATAATGGGGGAAAGCAACAAAATGCTAAACACAAAGTTCAGCTAGTGGCTATTTCTGAGAGAAGTCAGGGAGGGGGGACGGGTTGGGAGGAGGGCAGGATACACGTGTTCGTAGTGGTATTCTAGTTCTTGGTTTGAGAGGCACATTTGCTGGTGCTCATTATAAAATGAGATAAACTAATCGAGGGACATGGATGAAAGATGATAGGTGATGAAATCAAGAATTGTGATTGTGGGGCGCCTGGGTGGCTCAGTCGTTAACCGGCTGCCTTTGGCTCAGGTCATGATAGCAGGGTTCTGGGATGGAGCCCCACATCGGGCTCCCTGCTCCATGGGAAGCCTGGTTCTCCCTCTCCCACTCCCTCTGCTTATGTTCCCTCTTTTGCTGTGTCTTTCTCTGTGAAATAAATAAATAAAATCTTTTTTTAAAAAAAGATTGTAATTGGTCTAAATCTATGGACCTGAACATAGCGCTCTCTCTCTCTCTCTCTCTGCTTATATACGCATAATATACACATGCATATACACACACATACACATGTGGATCTATGCATCAATCTGTCTGTATCTCTCCAAAGTGCCTGGGTTGCAGGTCCTAGGGATGGCCTTGGGACAGGAACTCAGTACATTCTGAAAATGAACTCTCAGTCACAAAATCTGCAAAGGACCCCCCCAGAGACCCCCAGGGCCAGCCATTCAAGCACTGCTTGAGTTCAGGGAAGGGGAGATTTGAGGTCACCCAGCCAGGACTCCAAACATCCTGCCTTGAAGTCTCTTGATATCTTCTCTAAAGAGCAGAACAGTTGGCAGAACTTCCTTTGAAGGAAGCTTTGGACATCTTGATGATGGGGGCTAGGTCTAGAACACTCACAGGCTGCAAGCTTGAGGACAGGCCATTTGGAAGCCCAAACCCATTTGCCTACAGGAGAAAGTACTTGTTAGAACAAAGACTTTCCAGTGCTTTGACTGTAATCATATTAAGAAACTCCTTCCGATTGTGATTCACACACAGATGTGTGCACACACTTCTGAGTACGTGAAACTGAAGACACCCTAAAGCAATCCTTACTCTTCCCACATAGCATGCACGGCATTATTTTCATCCTACTTATTGTTTTCATTTTGTAAACGTTAGCCGTGACCCCTTACGTTGATTTTATAAGCCATGAATGGATCACGACCCACAGCTGCCGTAGAGGTCAATGGGGACCGAGGCAGGCCTGTCTTTTGCAGAGCTGGACAGGCTGGGCCCCACTGTATCTGCCTCCATCCTCACTTCCCTCTCTGCCTGGCCCCCAACCAGGACAAGGGTTCTGAATGCTTGTACCCATCCTGAGACCGAACTTCCCTTTCAGCATCTTGGCCTCTGGAGGCCCTCCCCAGGGCCCCTATCTGGCTCTAGTGTCCATTTCCTCCCCGGGAGACATCTGTGGACTCACCGAGGCGAGTGCCTGCTACAGTCCGTGTATGAGAAGTCCCCGCTGCCTGAGCAGGAAGGAGACAGAGGACACATCAACGGGCAGGCAGGCTCGCCGGTTCTGTGGGCAAGCCTGTCGGCTTTGTGACCACGTGAGCCACTGGTTGCTAGGCTACCCCTGCCCCACAACTCCAGAACCACTCCCCAGCACCCCTCTCCTCACCACCACCCCCAGCTCCTCTGACCCTTCCAGCTTCCCTCAAAGTTCCCTCTCCACCTGGCACTGGGCATTTTCAGCGGGGGCTGAGGGCACAATGAGAGTCCGGGGCTGGTTTCGGCCAGCAAGCGGCAGAGAGAGAGAGAGAAAAAAACTGGCAAAGAAGGTTGATGGAGCTGGGTCCCAGCTTTCTCAGCCCGACCGGGGCTGATGCCACCTTAGAGGGTCTGCTTCCACACATCCTGTTTCTGGGGATTGATCTGCAAGACAGCTGTCTCTTAGCTGGAGAGGAGGAGGCTGTCCACATGACCCAGAGACTCCCTCCAGGCCTCCTCTGGGCAGGATAGCTGGGTGGGAAGACTCTGGTTTTCAGCTGGGCAGGGGATTCAATCTGATTCGGATACTTCCTAGGTGTGCCATCTGGGGAAGTCGCCTGTGCTGCCAGAAACTCAAAACAGTGGTAAGAAGCCTTGATTTGAACACCAGTTCTGCTACTTCTGTGCTGTGTGACCTCAGACAGATGAGCTGATGTCTCTGAGCTTCAGTTATCACATCTCAGAAATGGACATGCTACTTACACTTACTTTCATGGGATTGTTGGGAAGACGGAGTGACAATGCATGTTGAAGTATTTAGAACAATGCCAGGCACTGACTATAATCTCTGAGCCGGTACGACAGGGCAGCCTCCTCTACCCCTGGTGTCCTTCCGAAGGACAAATGAGTTCAGGGAAGCCAGGTATCTAGTCTTTTATCCAGCCTACATGCGATGCTCAAAAAATGGCAATTACAGTGCTCATGAATATTGGTGTCTGGATAGAGGTAGGATTTTATACTATATATGTATATAGGTATATAGACAGGATGAGTCCTTAGTCTGAGAACTCCCTTGGGTAATTCACTTGATTGCTCTGAAATTCAACTTGGACACCAGTAACATGAAGTGAGTCTGCCCCTTAGTCCATGGGGCGTGATGAGATCAGGCACCGTGAGGGCTGCTAACTGATTCTGTAAACTACGGGAGAGTGCTGGATGTTGTGTCTTCTGCTAGGAAGGAAGAAAAGGAAGAAGGAAATCTAGAGGCAAACCCAACTCCTTCAGAAGTTCTGCCCATCCCAGCTGAGGGTGGGGGTTCAACAGTGGTGGTGACCCAGTGCGGGGTAGTTCCTAACCTTGGCCTGGCCCCAAGTGCTTCTCCATCCATGTGGTCAGAACCGTCTCCATGTAAGTGTAGCTTTTCCTGGGCCCGTCTCTGTGGGAATGAGGTGACCTCTTTGAAACCATTCTGTGAGATCCTTTTTCCACGCTTCTGGGAATTCGAGCTACTATGACAATAAGCAATACTGTGTTTGAAAGAAGAGAAAGCTTTCTTCCTTCCTGCCCAGTCCCTCCCTGTTGCTTCTAGCCCACTTTGGGGGGGGGGGATTCCCACCATGTGAGCTGATACAGCTGAAACTAAAGTCCACCTTCCCCTTCCCGATGGTAGCTCTTATGCTTCCATTGTGTTCTTCAGAACCCAAAACGGAGTCTGTACACAGACTGAGTTGTGGAGGTGAGGGGAGTACGTTAGGAAACGCCTTCAGTGCTGGTTTGTAAGGTTGATAACAATTGCTAAGCAAACCCTTCTGACGTCTTTATGGCCTGTCCAAGGTGGGAGGCTCTGTCTACCTGGAAATGCTTTGAAGATTGGTCTTCCTGCTCAGATACCGCAGTTATGAGAGGAAAAACATTACATTTTATGGAGCATTTTCTACCCACCAGCCACTGTGCTAATTTTTTTAGATATGTTATTGTGTTGAATCCTAGAGTTGAGGAAATTAATGATCAGAGAAATCCTGAGTTACAGGTGTTGCAATTATTTCGAAAATTCCTAAAATTTCCATTTTGTTCATTACACTTCTAGTTCTTTGCTAAAACCTTCTATTTTCTTTTCCCTCACTTATTTCAAGTGTGTTTCTAATTGCTTGTCGGAACACTTTTTTTTTTTTTTATCATGGCTTCTGTAAAATCCTCCTTGGATGATTCTAATATCACTGTCCTTTTGGTATCAGCATCATTGTGTATTTTGAGGAATTTCTCCAGTACATTGATATTTTCAATTGTATAGCACAGGTTATATCTTTGTATTGTCTTCTGGAACTATAGTGATACATGTTGTTTCATTCCAGATATTGGGCTGGATTTGATCTCTCTCTCTCTCTCTCTCTCTCTCTCCCTTAGAAATCCTGCCAAGGTTTTTTATTTTTTAATTTTTAATCAGTTTCCCCCCCTCGATTTTTGGTCCTCTTTATTTAGTTTCTTCTACTTTCTTTGGGTCTAGTTTGTGTTCTTTTTATAATTTCTTGTAGGGATACTTCAGTCATTGACTTTCCATGTCATTCTTTTCAAATATATTCTATATTCAAGGCATTCCACGTGGTCTTTCAGTTTGTTGGAGATCGATGCTACTTTAATTTGCATTTCTTCAGTCAGATTGAGCATCTTTTCCTATGTTTAAGAGCTGCTTGTGTATATTTCTTGCTATTTCTGTTCATATCTTATCCACTTTTTCTATTTGCTTATTAGTCCTTCTTATATGAATATATGCATTTATATATTAGAGACGTTATCCCTTTGTAACATGAGTCAGAAGATACTTTTTCTGGTTCATTATTTGTCTTTGACTTTGCATATGCTGTGAACTGAGTTTTAGATCCCCTCCCCTGCTCAACTGCCACTCTGCTGAGGGCTTGCTTACCTACTTTTGGAGATCACACAGGAGAGCCCATTTTGACCCATTCCGCTTTGGTGGGCTTTCATTTATCCCCATGTCAGGTCAACAGAACAGAGGCCAGAAGCCCAGGCTCTGGAGACCCTTGGGCCTGCCATTCCTTAGCTATTTGATCTCAGATAGGTTTTGACAATTTCTAGGCCTCCATTTCCCCTTCTGTAAAGTAAGGATAATAATTCGGCCCCTTTGGGGCTGTTTGATGCTTGAGTAAGATAATGCATATATAATCACCCTGCATAGTTCCTGGCCCATAGCAAAGTCTTGAAGCATGGGCTTCTTTTAATTATTATTATTATTACTGTTGTTTACCCAAATCATGCAAACATTTCATGAATAGCTGCTATGTTATCCTAGTGCTGTCAGGAGAAAGTCCTGTGATCACATGCCTCTTGGCTCACCTGCTATGTCTTTTCTGCTTTGGACACGGAGTTTTGGATTGTGGCCAGTACCACTGGGTGCTTTGATGGTTGGTCTCAAAGTGGAGAGTCTGCCAGGCTCTGGGGGTTCACCCACCTGGCATTGCTGGTTCCTCTATTGTCCCAAAGTCAGTGTGACTAGTCTTCTGGTGGTCTTTTAGAGTTGAGGGAAGGAAAGAAACAGCATGACTAAAGACCACACGTGGCTCCCCTGGGATGACCAAAGTTACCTGGTTACCTGTCAGCTGAGCAGAACTCACAGCTCTGGAACTGACAGGTAGAGACTGGTCTAACCCAACCTTCAGGAAGGTCACCCGACTGGAAGAACAGGCATCACCGAAGAGAAAAGAAGCCTGAGTTCTCTAGAAAGATCTAAGGTCATGGAACCATGCAAGCTTCCTACATTCATGCTTGTTCAAGTTAAGTATCTCCCTGGCTCCCACCACTAGTTGTCCCCTCACACTATCTTTGCACACCCCATAATTTATACGATTGCACATATCTCTTCGGCAAACCTATAAGCTCCAACAACTCCGAGGCCAAATCTGCCTTGTGCATCAGCCAGCATACATTCTCATCTGCATGATGGTTACATGGGTGTGTCTGTTCTGTGCTAATTCATTGAGCTTCTGGTGCAATGCCTGGTTCTCAGTAAATATTAATTGAATGAATGAATGGATGATCGTGGAATACAAGGTAGTCATCCAGGCCATTCACCCACTATGCGCCCTAATCCTTACCTCAAAATCTAGCATGTATATGGTACTATTTGTGAACAAAACAGCCCTAGTAGCAGAGAGCTCTCTATTGTTCAAGTTGCCTATTGATTTGTGTGGTCCTATTGACTAGAAAGTTCTTCTTAATATCAAGCTGAAATATATCTCCTTGAGTCTTCCTGTTAGTATTCTTGTTCTTCCTCGTGGTCTCATAAGTCAAGTCTAGGTCTTCTTTGTGATCACAACCTTACAGAAAATTGAAGCTAGTGGACACACCTACCTTTTCTATAGGCTAATTACAAAATCGTTGATTAGACACATGTTGAGTACCTAGAACATGGAATAGACTAGAGAACACAAAGATGAAAAGATGTAATACCTGTTATATCAAGAGGTTACAGGTGTTGTGGGGGAGACCGGGAAATGGAGACAGAATGTGGTACATGCTGGGGACGGTGAAAACACAGGGAAAGGGGAGCCCAAGCCCACCTAGAAATCTTGAGGAAGGCTCCACAGAAGAGTGGATTATAGAATGTGCTCCAAGTAAACAAGAAGAGGGAGCATGTACAAAAGTCTGGAGATTCAAGAGCCCATGGCATGTTACAGGAACTCTAAATAGTTCTACATGGCCAAGGAGCCCAGAAGTCCCAGATTGGGTAAAACAGTCCAGTTTACACCTATTGTCCCTGGAAACTAAATAGGTCGTCCATCTCAAAAGCATCTCATAATGGATGATAAGCTATATGGTCGCTCTATGCCTGGGAAATAAGTTCTTGGTATGTGGTAGACATGGGAGAGATGGAGGCAGAGAGAGGCAGAGGCTGAACAGAAGGGGCCTTGTGGGCCAAGTTCAAGAAGAGCCTTCTGTTAACTGAATATTGTATGCCATCTTCCCTTGGAGGTCATCTTCTCCAGATGTAATCTAATTCACAGATAGATGGGTACATCTACTGTAAGTTGATTATTACTATAGGTTGCCATTTATGGAACACTTACCAGGTCAGTGCTTTCCACACAGCCTGGGGAACAGCCCAGGCCACCACGGCTGACCCTTGTTTGTGCATATCCTATAACTGATTCTCTGCCAGTAGGCCTCAGTGTTGACTTGTTTTTACGGTTGTAAGGTTGTGTCCTGAGACAACATTGGGCAATCCCCTCAGGACCTTCTGTTCTCAACTAGAACCTTTATAAGTTTTCCCTGGAGGGGGATAGCTCAGGTGGGGAGTAGGCCTACTAGCTGTAAACAACTTGCTTTAAAGGAGGGGAATGATTTGTGTATTAGAGAGACTTGTAAGAATCTTCAAATGAAATGAGTTTAATTGGGTCTACAATGATGTAATAACCAGGGAGCCTTGAGTTAGATGTTTGAATGGGCAGCCAACGGAAAGAGTTTACATGTTCTCAATTCTTGAAGTACATGAAAAATGGATAATAAGGGTGAGCGTTTGAACTATGTCTGGTTAGCAGTTTCCTTTGCAGTTGTCCCTGTAACATTCCTAGGTGGCAGGTCACAAAACTAGATGTAGTGGTCACCTCAAGGATTAGCTTCAGGATTAGCCCTGGTCCTCGGGGTACTGGGGGCTCCTGCACTCCAGTCACTGCTCTGACACCTGGCTCAGAGGGGACATGAGGCTCCTAGGAATGGCAAGTTTACCCTGACTCTCCCAATCCTCCTATGTCAACCTATAGAAGGTTGGAGTGAGTTTGGGAATCAAAGGTATGAATTTTCCAGGGCTGCTGTGAGAGGCCCATAAACTGGGTGATTTTAACAACAGAAATGTATTGTGTTGCAGTTCTTAGAAAGCTGAGATCAAGCTGTCCATGGGACTGATTCCTTCTGAGTGCCATGAGGGAGAACCTGTCCCATGCCTCTCCCCTGGAGGCCATCTTTGGTGTTCTTTGTCTTAGGAAAGCATCATCTCAACCTCCATCTTTATCTTCACAGGGCATTCTCCCCGTGTGCATGTCCGTGTGCAAATCTGTCCTTTCTGAAGGACCTCAGTTATATTGGCTTAGGGGTCCACCCTACCCCAGAATGACCTCACCTGTCTACACACCCAGCTTCCCAGCTGATGCCATTGATCTTTCCTAGAACCAGCTATCTCCACTCTCCACCTAGATGAATGCGAAAGCCTTGTAACTAGTCTGCATCTAGCCATTCTCCTTAGCATCAGGGGACTGTTTGAAGACCCAAATGTGGTACCATCAGCCTCCTGGTTAAAATGACTTCAATGGGCGCTTGCTGATATTTGGATAAAGATCAAAATATTATATGCTATGGGGCCCTGTGGTCTCAGACAGGAAACTGAACATTTGCAGCCAGCCTCAGTTGCTTTTATTTTTTTAAAAAAATCAAATTGGCAATCCTTCCTTCCTCCCTCCCTCCCTCCCTCCCTTCTTTCCCTCCTTTCTTTCTTTCTTCTTTCTTCCAAAAGATTTTAAGTGATCTGCACACCCAACTTGGGGCTTGAACTCACAACCCTGAGATCAAGAGTCATGTATTCCACCAACTGAGCTAGCCAATCACCCATAAATGCCCTGTGTTTGATACGGGTAATGAACACTGCTGTTCACTCCCTGAAGATTCATCAAACCTTAGTCTTTGATTTGTGGACTTATCTGTATACAAGGTATATTTCAATTAAGAGACAAAACTTCAAAACAATTGAATAAGTGGTCCAAAGCTCTGGGAGTTCCTTGGTCACTTTTCCCTTTATGACCTTTTCAATCTCTTGACAATCGCCATACAACTATAGATTTCTCTCTCTCTCTCTCTCTCTCTCTCTCTCTCTCTCTCTCTCTCGGAGGTAAGGGATGGGGGTGACGGAATAAACAAACAGGGGCAGTTCAGTAAGTTACATCATGGTCACAAGATGAATTATGGAAATTGCGACAAGAAAACAACATAGTCCTACAACATTTCTGAGCTCTTTTTGTCCAGGATTTATGCTGGCTTGCTGTTTCCTGTTGCTAAGAATAAAGAGTAATCTGTACGTTCCATCTGCCTCCCAGCACCCAGAGGAAATCAGGAGTCTGTGTGTGTGTCAAAGTTGCACATCATTCCCCTCTGGAGGGACTGTCTGCCCGACAGAGCTGGGGCAGCAGGCCAGCTGTGGGCAGCTCCTCTCTGTCTACCCCAAGAAAAATGGAGATTAGAGTAGCTTGGGCATCTGAAAAAAAGGAAAAGCTTTCCACACATGGCTGAAAGCATCACTGATGGTCTCTCAATGTCGCTTCTTTGGGACAGTGGCAAGTCCTTTGAGTGGGCTCTGTGGGTGCTGAACCTATCTGCGTTGTTTGACATAAAGCAGTAAAGTTGTCCTAGCAAAGAGAAGAGAGTAATCGCTGATTTTCGCAGGCTTCTAGGACATCACAATGTTAACATTGAGAGATCTTACCAAAAAGTCTGGATTTATAACTTTCCTTGAAAAATTGAAACCTTGGGCCTACTCTACCATTCTATTTGTACTTATGGCACCCATGACGCCCTGCCCTGAGCCCCACACTTTCTATTTCCCGTTTTCAGCTTTTTTTCCATAGTCCTTGGCACTTTCTAGACTACTGTATAGTTAGTTTACTTACTGTGTTTACTTGTCTGACTCCTTCTGCTAGAGTGCAAGTTGTACTAGGGAAGGGATCTTTGTTTTGGTCAATGATCTATCCCTGCCTGGGATAGTGCAACCTAGCATTGAATGAATGAATGAATGAATGAAAGAAAGAAAGAAAGAAAGAAAGAAAGAAAGAAAGAAAGAAAGATAATGAATGAGTCCGAGGCAGTCACGTCACCTGTTGGGCCCCTGAAGGCATGTGCCCTGCACAGCTATCACTACTGACCCGCATCCTTTTCTGCACCTGCCACTGGGCCTTGGCTCATACAGTGCCCTTGACCAGGACACTCCGCCTGCCCCTCTCTGTCTGGTTAATTCCTGCTCATTCTCTGTGCTTAGCTCAAGCTGTCCCTGATCCCTCAGCTAGGTCAATTCCCCTGACCGTGGAGTATGACTGCCCTTAGTTTTTATAAAACCTACTAGAGAAAATTACTTTAACTCCATTTTTAAAGAATAAGGTTTTCGGTTCCTTGTGGAGATGGATGATCTCTCCTCCTCCCCCGACCCCTGAGCTCAAGATACATCTAAAGCTTCTCAGAGTGAGTCAGCCTGGGAACTGGTTCTGTAGGGTCAGGCTAGGAGTAATCACGGGCCAAGGTTCATAATTACCCCTTTTGTCCCCTGTCTACATGAGACTTACATTACCAGGGCCTCTTCATTGTATCCCATCAGCGTCCACACTGGTCAGTGTCCCCTGTCTACATGAGAGTTACATTACCAGGGCCTCTCCATTGTATCCCATCAGCGTCCACACATTCAGGCCTCCCTGAGCACTGGGGACACACCACTCACCCTCAGAACAGGACTGGGATAAACATCCTCCCCAACCAAATAACTGTGTGATCGAGGGCCTTTCCCGGGAATCTGGGGACAGAGAGGTAGAGTTTCTGAACAGAGGCTTCAGAGAAGTGTTAACCCAAGTGAGGCATATAGAATTCGAGACTGACAGAGTCAGAGAGCTGGTTCCCCTCCCTACCCAATTTTGAAGTGAGGAAATTGAGACCCAGAGAGGGTAAATGGTTCACCCAAGGTCACACAGCACATGAATCCCAAAGCCAGCACAAGAACCCATAGATTCCACTAGAGTTCCTGAGCCTGGGCTTCTGGGGATGGAATGTCAAGAATTCTAGATTCCGTCTCCACTAGCTGTGGGAGAAGGCATAGAAACGGATGAGAATTGATAGAACTTAGCAGCTCTTCTCTGGGTGTGTCCAAAACACGGCTGTCTGGGCCCCACCCCTCATCCCCTGGGTCTGTAGGAAAGGTCTGACATGCAGGTCTGGAAAAGGTTCTTGAAGAATCTGACATGCAGTGTTGCCTGGGAAGGTTGGGCCTGGTCGGTGCTCAGGTCCCTTCCAGCTTGACAGAGACTCAGCTGTAGGTACTAAAATGAGGCTCAGGCACAAGGACATTCCTGTTATCAACCCACAGTAGCAGGTCTCAGTGGGACGGCTCAGCGCCTGAGGGGGCATCCCGAAAATTTAAAAAGTTTTGGTTGTCACATGATGCGGTTAGTTCCCCTGGCATTCGGTCATCTTGCCCTGTAGACATTGCAAGGGCAGCCCCACAGTGAAGAATTGTCCTGAATCCTGCATATCTTTTTAATAACATCTTGCTAGAACATTCATGTAGGTAAAAAACCAGACCATAGTTACATGAGCCAAAAATTTGACTTTTTAAAAAATATATATATTTATTTATTTTAGAGGTGGGGGAGGGGTTGGGATAAAGAGAGAGAGAGGGGGAGAGGTGGGGGCGAGGGAGAGGGAGAGTCTGAGGCAGACTGCACACTGAGTGTGGAGCCTGCTGCCTGGGGCTTGATCTCACGACTCAGAGATCCCGACCCTGAGATCAGGACCTGAGCCGAAAGCAAGAGTCAGATGCTTAACTGCTTGAGCCACCCAGGTGCACCCCCCCCCCCAATTTGATGCTCATACAAGAAGTGCATTTCTTTAAAAGCATGGTTTTTATTATACACGCTTCCTGGAGCACAACTCCCATGTGGAAGGTTGCATGTAAGTTGCCTTACCTTGTTTGGAATTTGGCAAGTCTTAATCCAACGACCTTTGGGAAAAATCCAATCACCTGGGACGATGCGTCTTACATAGTAATTGAGTCACCAGATGATGGCTCCATACGGGTCTGCAGCTATAACCTTCAAGTTCATAACAATTGTACGTCATTATATCAAGATCCAAATTTCGCCTTTTTCCAAATGTCAATTATAAAGGACAAAGAGACAGCCACACTCAAATAATCATTGTTTTTTCTTAAAAACATAGTCCACCCATTGTAAGTTCACGCCTCTGCCAATTTCATGTGTGATTTTATTACCCTGGCTTTCACTTTTAAAGTTAGGACAACCGTGTTGCTTTGTAAGAAAATCGTATGTGTAGGTGGGTACACGCCCTGTTTATAACAGATTTTGTAACTCGCATCAACAGGAGTGTTGGGTCTGCTTGGTTTGAAATGTACCGATCTATAAACAAAATCTGTAGGAGGACCACAGATCTGAGGCTCTTGGACAAGACTTGGGTTCCCTCTGGGGCCAAGGTCATGTTAGAAAGACTGACCGGCTGTCAGCATCAGGTCCTGATGGGGAATGAAGCCAGACCGAGACCAACAAGGTCAGGGGGCCGGGCTTGGTTTAGCTAGTCCCAGAGCACAGTCTGGAATCCTACCTGAACTCCTCCTCCTAGACATGTGTGGAGCGGATCTGACTAATGTTCTGGAATGTTCCTGGGGGTCTGGCTCCCAGCGGGGTACACATGTCTGTCTCCTGAGATAGCACCACTGCCCTCGGGCAGAGGCTATTAACCCTTATTCTACAACCAAGGAAGCCCAGGCTCAGACCACGAGACCGATCTGTCCGAGGCCAACGCGGTGATCTCTGAAAACAGACCAGTGTGCCTGCCTTCAAAGCTCTTCTGTCACCACAAGCCCCGGCTGGTTTCCTTCTGCCCAAGGAAGGGTGTATTTATTTGGCTTCTGATAAGCAGTCGCGCTGGTTTTGAGGTTTGCTAGCAGTGATCCCATAGCCCAAGCCCGGACAGCAATGGGTGGCTTCCTCAGGAAAAGCAGGCTTCCTTGGGAAATGACTTGTTTCTCGGGGGTTTTGACCATTCTGACTTTTGGCTGAATTGGCACCTGGGACATAGACCTCAGTGACCCAGTGCACCTTGCTGTGTGTCCCAGGGTGGCACTCTCTGGGCACCTGGTCCCTGTGTCAGCTGTCCCTGTGTCTGGCTGAGTCCAGACCTATTGTGTCGTCCCAACCTGCTGCTGCTGGCTGGATTCCCACCTCTCTGTGGGGGGGCTTTCCTGCGGGCCATTCCTTCCCAGGAGGGGTTCCGAAGCTGTAAGTATGTCTGCCCACAGCCCTGTCTTGAGGTGAGCTTCCACAGAAGGTCCTCAGTTGGGTGGGGAGGTGTCAGGGGCAGGAATGGAGGTGTGGGTTGTGTGTTTCTGCTTTTTAGAGTGGGCTTGTGTGCTCCTGCATGGGAGGAGGGGTGTCACTAACTTGGCCATGGATGGCTGCCAATTTAAGCAGAACCCTATTTGCTGGCATGAATTGTTTTAAAAGAAGCCATGGATGGAAAAAAAAAAATCGCAGACTATACTCCTTCTCACTGTGCCTCCTGCTACCCCAAGTCCTCTGTCATCACACAAATTCCAGCCCCTCACTGGTTCCCCATAGGTATTTCCAATCCCTTCCAGTTTCTTTGTTATCCAGGAAGGCACCATGATGCCACTGAAGGCCAACCTGGGGAGCATTAGTTCTCAACCCCCAAATATTCGTCAATCTCCCTAAACCATCCCACACAAACACTGAGCTCTCTCGGCAAGCAGGGTGTTGAAGGAAGTACCTGTCAAATTTTATGGTGCGTGTATATTACCTGGGATCTTGTTGAAAAGTAGATTCAGATTCACTTTGGAGTGGGGCTGCAGGGACCTGCATTTCTAGCAAACATCCAGGAATGCCAGGGGTGCTGCTGGGGAGACCATGCTCTGGGTACGGAAGATCCGGGCAACCCCACCTCTGCCTCCCCCAGCCAGCTCAGCCCATCCTTCTGAAGCCCCTCCTGTGGGACAGTCTGATGGGGGCAGAGGGGAAAGATTCACTTGTGACCCCTCCTTAGCCAATGCTTCTTGCTTTTTCATATCCCTCTTCCCTCTGCACCACTGTGTAATTCTCTCTTTTTCTATCTCCTTTGTTCTCCTCTCTTTAGCTTTTTCCCAAGGGCCCACCGATATAGCTAGGACACATAAGACCGGGAGGCTGTGGGGATTTTGTTCTGTTTTAGTACAATGTGATTCCCCTGTGAAGGCTGAAATTATGTCCCTTAATCCCCATGCTTCTTTTATCCCTGGCCACTTTCTACTTGATGCTTCTCTTGTAATCCTTGATGTTATTCTGGCATTGGGGGGAGAGGGAGCATGGGACAGAGGAGCAGGGGGCCTTGAGTGTCTCTGTCTCTGTCTCTGAATCTCTCTCTCTCTGTCTCTCTCTCTCTCTCTCTCTCACACACACACACACACACACACACACACACACACAAATGCAACCCCGGGCTCTGCCAGGAACTGCCAAGAGTCATGTTCCTTTCTGGGCCTTGGTGTCTTCACCCATATATGATGAGGTTGAGCTGGCCAATAGTTCAGTGGAAGGTTCCTCCACTTCTAACATTCTTTGAGTTTAATAAATCAACCAGCACATTTTAGGCTCTCTCTACAAAATCTGAAGCCTTAACTTTCCATCCAAACTCTGCCCCATTTTTCTGTGTGTCTTTGCGGTGATCACTCACCTTCTCTGGGCCTTGGTGCGCTGATTTGTGAGTTGGGAGGTAATGAGAGTCAGCTGATACGGGCAAGTTAGGACTCAAAGAGAGGCTTGGATGTAAAGGTACCTAGCTTAGTTCTTGGCAAAATAAGTTTCTTAGTCAGCTCCGGCTGTTATAACAAAACACAAGATAAAGGCGCTGGCGGGTTTGGGTTTTGGTGAGGATCCTCTTTCTGGCTTACCAAGGGCGGCCACGTCATCGTGTGCTCACGTGACTTCCTCCTTGTGCGTGAGTGGAGAGAGAGCGCAAGAGAGGGCTCTGGTCTCTTCCTTTTCTTATAAGGACACTAATTCTATTATGGGAGCTCTGCGCTCATGATCTCATCAAAACCTAAAGACTTTCCAGAAGCCCCACCATCACACTGGGGGGTAGGGCTTCAACATAGGAATTCTGGGGGCTGGGGGGTTGGGGGCGGAGACAGACATTTAGTCCACAACAATAAGGATTAGTCAGTATGGTTGAATTGGCTGGTTCATCTGGGAAGAATGAACAGACTGCCCTCAGCATCTCAAGGAGCAGTGAAACTCTACTGCAGAAGCATAGGGAGGGATCAGAGATGGATACTGGTCCTTCACTCAGCTGGCATAGAGATTTTAGATGAAAAGATGGGAGGTAACAGCTAAGAAGGAGATGAGGGAGAGCAGATTCTAGGATCTGAAGAAGTGAAGCTGAGGGGTGGAAGTGGGGAGTGGGGGTTCATGGCTAGAACCCCAAAGTGACTCTTGATGAGTAGACATTGGAGGGAGGCCCCAGAACATTTTCTGGCCCTTTAACACTGAGAATGGATGTCAGCTGTGGAGTCAGTAACTGATTCAGGACCTCTGAATGGCAGGGATGTCTGGGACTTCCAATGGGGTGGGGCTGAGGGCAAGGAAGCCCAGGGGTAACCTACTTGACCCTTTCAGGGTCTTCACTATTCTGGCTGGGAGATTGGGAAGTGCTGAGGGGGTGTGCAGAGGAGGGCAGCCGTGCTAACAAGGGATTCCATCCCCGGAGCACTGGTTGGGTACCGATGACAGCAATGACCCTCTGTGTTAGTGGCCTGACAACATTTGCAAGGGGATGGAATTGGGTACCCTCGTTAGTGTCATTTTGGTTAAGATTTCAAGAATCCATCTAGGTGTCATTTTAAATCTGTTGAAAAAATTACTGCATGGTGATCTCCATTCAGTTACCTGTAACTTCTATTAACAGCTATCTTTGCTCCTGCTGAATTAGTATCTTGGGCAAATCATGAAAAACATATTTGAGATTGGGCGATTTCATCTGGAAATGAAAGGTGACATTTGTGGTCCTGGTGGGCACTTTCACTTGAGTATTAGATGCTTCCCAACATAGCTCATGAAAATAAAGTAATATTGGTAACATTTTTTGCCCAGTACCTGGTTTCTGTTCTTCATGTTTGTGGGCGGAGGGAAGGATGGGGAGGGCAATTCAATTTAGGGAGTTTTCATGTAGTTTTTCTTCAGGCATTATTGACCTCGACGAAATGTCCTGGAAAGAACGGGGGCAAATCTCTGAGTCACCTATGAAAATCCCACAGGTCTCTCTAAAGACCCATTTTGAATGGTTGCTTTGGATTAGTTGGTGCAGTGCTCGGCACGGTGACTCTCTCAAGGACTCCAAGTGACCAAATGTGACCAATAAAGTTTTTTATAAACAGTAGCCTGAAGGAGAAGCTGGTGATGGTCTGTCGCCTGCAGGTTCCACCGTCCCCCCCCCCTCCCCGAGGGCCCGCCGGGCTGCCGGTCCCTGCCTGGCCAGCAGGTGGCGCGCACGCGCCGTCGGGCCCCGAGGGGAGGCGGGCCTCGGCCCCCCATCGTCCCCGGGCCGGAGCGTGCGCGCGCCCGATAGCGGGGCCGCACACGCCGGGCCTGGGGAGCCATTTCCGGGCGGAGAGGGGCGGGCCGGCCGGCGATCGGCCCTCCAATCTCGGCGGCGGTGGCTGCAGGGGGAGCCCGCGCTCCGCCGCCCGCGAGTCGGTCGCGTGGTGAAGAGGAGCGAGGCCGGCGAGAGGGAGAGGCTGAGGGAAGGAGCGGGGAAGCGGACTCAGGGCAGCGGAGTGCGGGGGGCCGCTGCGGCTCCGGAAAAGGGAGGGTCGGGCTGGGGCGGAGGGTTCCCGGGTGGGCAGGGCACGGGAGTGAAGAGGAGGAGGAGGGCCCGGCGGACGAGGGGCACCGGCTGAGTGTGGGCGCGCCGAGCCCGGAGGTCTGAGGGAGCGGGCTCTGGAACCCCAGCCCCGCGGAGGTGGGAGCCGACTGGGGCAGCGGGGATCTGCCGAGCCTTCCTTCGAGAGGCAGGGTCCGGGGTGGGCGCGGTGGGGTCGGGAGCGAGGCCCGTGGGGCTCCGGACGCTGGGCCGCCCGCGGCGGCGGTGGGCTGGGCTCCCGGGCCGCGGGCCGGGTCGGCGGCGGCGGGCGTTTCCCGGGCGCTCTACCTGGGGGGCTTGCTCGGTGGGAGGCTGGGTCTGGATTCGTTGGGTCCGCCGTGGGAGGGAAGCCCGGTGCCAGCCGGACTCTGATTCGCTGGCTTGGGTGCTAGGGGAGGAGTGTCGTGGCTGCGGGTGAACTCGGAGCTCTCCGAGGAGGGAGAGAACCATTTCTTGACTGCTCTAGCGACTCGAGGCGGGCGGAGGCGACAGTTTAAAGCTTTAGAAGTAAACAAACCTGGTTCCCTTTTGCAGGAGGCACGGAGAGGACGGCTGAGGGAGGAAGATGCCGAGTACGGACCTTCTGATGTTGGTGAGTCCTTCCCAGACATCTTCCTTGTTCAAAGGCACTTGTCCCTTAAGTTTTATTTTTAGTCGAAAGGATCAGTGTGTGTGGATCACACTTCTGATGCTTGCTTTTGGTAGCTGAGCATTTCTGCTAGCCTTTTATTTTGGGTTTACTGGTTGGGATGGATAAATAGCTGAGTTAAATATACGAAATATTTGTATTTAATGAGCATGAAGAATCTTTTACAGAATTCGTGGAATTGATTTTAATCTCTCCCTTCCCATACTACCAGAACAGTTTTAAAACTTAAATTTTGCCTGCGTCTGCCATATATTCATTTATGAGTATTTGTTTCCCAGGCTACACTTACGATTCCTCAGAAAACAGATAATCATGTCTTACTTGTTTAAAGATGAATAAACAACTGTCATAGTGCTTTGTGCCTAGTAAGTGCTTTAACAGATACTTGTCGAGTTAAACTAATTTGAGTGTAAGTTCTTTTGTTGGGCTGGGGAACATGCCTGCTTTGGTAGAGTCTTTTTTTCTCTGGAGATCTTTATGTGCCTTCCGCCCCCCACCCCCCACCCCCCCAGAAGGGAGAATAGCATTGCCAAATGAGTGTTTCCGAAAATGAGGTTTTATTCTTGGGACATTTATGATTCCATACAGGCTCTTTATTTTGAGTATTGTGAGTCCATGGCTTTCCAATACCTATCTTGAAAAACAGCATTTTGTTTTTAATAAGCTGCTTCTCTGAGTCTGATGTCTCTTTGTACAAAAACACTGATTTCAGAACAATTCATTGTCCTCTTTTTATCTCACTATCCCAGAGAACTGGTAGCTCTCACTGGGAAATTGGCAAAAGAACTAACAGTGAGGTGTTTTATTTTTTATTGTTTTATTTTTTTATACCCAGTGCTGACTTTCTGTAGTGGCAAGACCTATAAGGTCTGTGGGAGGGTTAAAGAAGGAAATTAAGTGGTGATTAGTTCTGGTTTGAGGTAGAGAACAAGGATGGTCTTAGAGACCGAGGTAAATACTTGGCTTATTCACAGATCCTGATAAAGAGTTCACCTAAAGTAGCTTCTTGCCTCAAATTTCGTGGATTGTCAGTAGATAATCCTTATTCATTACGTGATTTTAAGTTCGTATCGCAGGAGCCACGTATTAGAAAAATTGGGAGCTATACATAAGCAAAAGGAAGCAACCCCCAATAATTACACTGCTCGGAAATAACCGCGTTAGACAGTTAATGCAGAATCATTTGTAACGATTGGCAGTTTGTTTTTACTCTTACAGACAAAGCAGTATGTTTATGTAAATTAAGATTTCCATATGTAAGTAGGCTATACCTTCCTGCCCAGAGATGAGCTTGTGACTTCTTGGGCCAGGGGGCTCTCTTGAAAGGTGTGACTAGTCAGTGCTTTTTTATTTAGGATGTTAACTTGTTCATCCGTTCTGTTTTGAAGTATTTCTCTGGCCACCACCACTAGTTTTCAGTTCCTCATTTGATGATCTAGAATATTGAGCATGTTGGTTTGCTTGTTGGTGTAAGGAATAAATTCACATGGATAATGACTGGCTCTCGGAAATCCTCATTCTCTGAGGGTAGTACATGTTCCTTGAGGCGTTTCTCTGGAAAAGCTGTCATTCCTTCTTTGCCTGTGCTGTGCTCTTTGAGGCCAAATGTTAGAAGAACCAATGGCCAAGGGCCGGGTTCTCGATTGAGGGCGGGGAGTAAACCCAAATTATCTACATTCTTTAGCTACTTTGATGAAGCGAGAGACATGTTCTGGGCCCTCTAATTTGGAAGAAAGGACCCCAGTTAATAAAAAAATAGCCTCCATGCCAGGCAGAGCATTGTAGAGCCTCAGAAGTAGAAGCAATCTTTAGAGGCCGTGTGATGTAACTTCTCACTTATATTGTATGTGAACCCTTTTTAGAGCATCTCTGATGAATGGGGAGCCTGTCAACCATTCTTTCTGCTGGGGGAATAACGTGGGCCTGAACTAGTTTACAACCCGAGCTGGATCCAGGAATCATAACCTAAGTCTGGTAGCTAAGATTTATTGAGCAGGTCCTACATGTTAGGTGCAGAAATAGATACTCTACATATTCATTTAATTTTCACAAAAACCCTTTGAAAAATATGCCGGCATCCCCCACTTGTAGGTGAAAAATCAGGCTTAGGGAGGGTGCCTCAGCCATGAAGAGGCAGAGGCGGCTTGAACTCCTTAGTCTGATGTCAAATCCCTCCTGCTTTGTGATGCTGCCTTGGGGTCACATTGTCCAGAGGGGACAGAGATTGCTGAGCTCTGTGAGTTTGTGTGGGGCAGGGGGGTGGCGTAACTGCCGTCAGTTACGCCACCCCCTGTGGAAACCTGTGTGGGGGTGCTTTTGTTCTCTCACATGGTCCTGTCTGAAAATACATGTTTTGTGGTACAGATCTTCTGATTTTTTTTTCCTACCTTGCAGTTAGGGCATTTTGCTGAGATTTTTAAAAGTTAGGTTCATAGAGGTAGTCCTTGAATTCTGTTTTCAGAATAATGAAAGGCATACAAAATATTTTTTCTAAAAAGAGGGTATCGGGTTTGATAAGGTTGGAAACTACTTGTGTGGACAGGATCCTGTTGGCATGAAAGCGTGAAGATGAGCCGGAGTCCGGGCCTGATAAGCCTCATCCTCCTCCACACAGCAGCGCCGTGGCTGCTCGTCGGCAGGGCCGTCCTGCCCTACTCTTTGCCCTTGTTTGATAAGGGTGGTTTGCCTGACTTTCTCCGTTTGCTCACTTATGTCATGAACTGTAATACTTTCCACCTGTGTCTCAGAATAAAAGGGGTGAGAGCATTCATCTGAGATGCATGATGTTTTCAGAGGGATTTCAAGTCTGGACCTTTTTTTTTTTTTTTTTGCAGTTTCTCTCCACTTTGGCAACATTCTTTTCACCGCATTCTCCTCTTTCCTGGTGCTAGGGAATGGTGTCACTTTATCAAATACTTAGAGCTTTTAAGAAGAGAGTGCTTTATAAAGCTAAATCTGCTCCTTTGCGTGGCTTTTCTCTTTTCCCACCCGGTGAATCATGCAGGCCATGGTGGTACTGGGTGGAGCTCGAGGGTTACTTTATCTAGGGCCAAGGTTCTCGGCTGTGATTTTGCTCCCCAGGAACATTTGGCAGTTGTCTGGAGACGTTTTTGGTTGTCATACTGAGTGCTAGAGGTCAGGAGTGCAGCCACAGGCCGTTGTGCACACAGCGCTCCGCCACCAGAATTATGGGGCCTCAGATGCTGGTAGTGCTTGGGTGGAGAAGCCCTGGCCTAGGGTTTCTTAATACAGGTAATAGCGTCTATGTAGCCCTTGCATTCATATGAGTGAGAGAAGGAGCCTTTTCTTAAACTTTAATGGGCCTGTTACGGTGCCTCCTTGGGGTTATTTTGTCCATGGGCCAAGGCCTGCTGCTTTGGAATGTCTGTATTGGACAGTATACTGCACAGTCTTCTGTAATATAGTAAAATCTTATGAAGTGCTTTCCTTCGCAACATTTCTGAAGCACTCTTGATATGGAAACAATAAGCTTGTCTCGGTTTTGGTTTTTGGGTTCAAAATGGAGTCTTTCCAGATCTTAGAGCTTCATTTTCGAGCCTTGTGTTTTTCTTGGGCATGCTTTCTTTCTGAATGCCAGGTAGGATTTGAGTAGTAAGCCAAAAGATCGACACTGAAAGCTCATTTCTGGTATTTGAATCTGGTGTCTTATTTGTAGGATTGTCTAGAAAAAAGGGAAAATTCACTGGGACCGGTAGTGTCTTTAAAATTTTGTTGACCATTTGAATGGCTCTTGTAAGATGAGCGGTGTATTTGGCATCATTCCAGTCTTACTGGTAAAGCAAAACAGTAATGACAGGTTTGATAATTTCTCCAGCCATTGGTTTAAAGGAAGGAGGGGTTATAACTAATAGATAAATGTCAAATCCCAGTATTTGGCTTGGCTTTGCAGTCTCTGTCAGGAGTTGTTAGTACTGTTTGCTTTCTTAATTAGGCTTTGCGCAAACATACAGCTTGTGCACATTGCTGGCAGAAAGGGGAATCATTTTGGGAGTAAGAGTTTTCTGTAGGGAATTGATTTAGAATGAATCACTCTGTATGTGGAAACATATAGAAACAATTACTGAAAGAAAAACCATGCTGGGGGGTAAGGGAAAATAGGCATCTGGGAAGATGGAATGGTGCAGGCTGAAGGGTGGGTTGGACCTATCAGTTCCCTCCTGGCATTCTCTGATAGTGTGATTGAGGAGAAAAAAGGACTATCTACAAGCTGGGCAGAGTTAAGAAGCCCCACAGGAGTTGGTGAAACACCTCAGGACTAAGAGCCATCATCATTGTTAGTTTTGAATGGGCAAAAAGAGTAGCTTCTGGAACCTTGAAAGTTTAGCTGGAGGAGAGGGTAACCTATAAGAATGCTGCCACTGCCAGCCGGTAGCCTAGCAGAAAGGGAGTCAAGGGGAATAAATACTTCAGACCCTTTCTTTTCCCATCCTCTACTTTCAGGCTGGAGCCTTTCATAGGCCAGACCCAGCTGGAAACTGGGGAGCCTGGGAGATTTAATTCATAGAGGGCAGCCCTGTGAGGCACAGAGAGGTGGGGAAGGGTGGGTAGAGGATCTGGGGGAGCCCCGGGAGGATAGCCAGCGTGCTAAAGTTGAGGTCAGGTTCTTCCTGAGAGGCCCAAGAGAGAAGATGGCTTGTAAGCGGAGTCTTGAAGAATAGATAGAACATGGAATGTTATAGAAAAGGAATGTTCTCACTGATAACAGAAGTGCAGTTTCAGAGGCAAAACGTTGCCACAGCTTTGGCAAGGCCAGAGCTGCTTTTTTCCAGGAGTAGCCTTAGAATCTTAATTGCCTCAAAGGCATTGAGAAATCCCACAGACCGGCTTCCCTTGCTGTGTGGAAATCCTTTCCACGGTGCCCTGCCAGGGGTGGATGCAGAGTGCTTTCTCAGGGAGTTCTTTCCAGTGTTGGACAGCTTTAACTGTAGAAAGGGTTTCCTTTGTCCAGATCATTGACATGTCTGGGAGGGTTAGGTTTGGGTGCATATAAAAGAAAAACTAAAGTAATAGAGATTTTTAAAAGGTAAGAATGAATTTCTCCAAAATAAGAGAAAGCCAGAGTAGACCCTTCTTGGCTGGTATGGCCATTCCTAAGTCTTTGAGGAGGTTCCACCAGACGCGGTGCGCCCCCTCCTGGTCTAGGGTAGCTGCCCTGAGCTTGACCTGTAATGTCCATGTTTTATTTGGTTGGAAGAGCAAAGGCAAGGAGGAGGCCTTGGCCTCCTTTCTAATTAAAAATGTTTTCGTATGGAATTTGTTATACATATAGAAAGCTATATAAAGCATACCTAAATTTTGAAGAATAAAAATAAAACAGTCATGCATCTGTCTCCAGGTTAAGAAATAGGATATTTAATCCCCCCTTCCCATCCCATGTCCCTCACCCTGATTATATCTCTTTTCCTCCCCTCCAGGGATAATGATCCTGATTTTTGGAATAATTATTTCCTGCTGTGTTAAAAAAAAGTGTTACCACCTATGTATATGTCCCTAACTTTAGTTTTGTTCATTTTTTAACTTGCTGTAAATCAATTTATTTATTTTGTGTGTGTGTGATTTCCCTGTGTCGCTCAGTATTTGTGAGATTCATCCATGTTATCACATGTAGTTATATGAGTTTTAGTTCATTCACTTTCATTGTTGCCTAATGCTTCACTGTATGACCACCACAGTTTATCCTATCCATGATGATGGACACTGGGTGGTTTCCAGTTTAAGGCTTTTTTGAACATTACCGTAGTGAACTTTCTTGTGTATGACAAGTAATCAAAAGTGTGAGTTTTTCTGGGATTTATTTATTCCTGGGAGTAGAATCACTGCATTGAAACTTCATTAGATAATGCCAGACTTTGCAGAAGGAGTTGATACAGTTTATACTCCTAGCAACAGTGTATGATAGTTCTTGTTCCTACAGGATTTGACAAACTTGCTACTTAAAAGGCTTTTTATATTTTTTTACCTTCTAGGAGGGTAAAATCTAATTGATTCCCATATGCATTTTCCTGATTACTCCTGAGGTTAAGTGTCCTTCTCATTGTATATTGACTATTTGGATTTCCTGTTTTGTGGATGCCTCTTATGCTTTCTTAATTATTTATTTCTCCTTGTAGTTCTATTAGATTTTGTTGTATGTATTTTGAGATTTTGTTACTAAGTGCATACGATTTGAAATTGTTACATCTTACCTGGTAAATTGTGCTTTTTAATCTAATAGTGGGTTTTGACATAATATAGCTACATGAGCTTTTTGTTATGAAATGGGCAAACTGTAAATGTTTGATGAGTGAGTGACTTGCCTGTTTATAGGCAGGAACTGCAGAACAATCTTCCTCCTAGTTCATTTTTCTGGCATACTGTTCTTTATATGGCCTATTATCCCAGGTAGTGGATAAATCACTTTTGAATTAAAAAAAATAAAAGGTAGTTTTCTTTTTTGAGATAGAACTTGCATATAGTAAAGGGCACAAGTCTTAATTATACAGGCCAATAATATTTGCATGTGGTTACACTGTACTCGCTGCCTAGATACTAAGAATGTCCGGCCTCCCAGTAAGTTCCGCCTTCCCTCCCATTTGGACCCACCAGAGGTTATCCTTCTCACTGTAGATGAGTTTTGCTGATTTTTGAACCTCATATAAATGGAAACATGCAGTATATTTCGAGTGTCCTTTTTCTGAATCTATGAGATTCAGCCATGCTCTTATGTAGCAGTAGTTTTAAAAATCACAGCTGTATGATTTTACATGTATAAAATACCGCAGTTTATTCCTTCTACAGTTGATGAACATTTGCGTTTCTCGTTGTTGGCTGTTTTGAATGCTACTGCTACATTCTCGAATATGCCTTTGGGTAAATGTAGCATTGCCAGGTCATGAGTCCCGCTGCCAGATGGGTTTCCCAAGTGGTTGTACCGATTTATACTCCCACAGGGTTTTCTTACTGCGTAACTTATGCTTTTAGCTTTTGGCTAGCGAATCTTAGATTTCTGTTACCGGCACACTAGACGTGGGAGACAGCATGAGAACTGTCCTGAAGTAGGGTGGGCACTTTTAAAGTGTGAAATGTCCTTCCTTTTCTGTAATTTCCCCACAGAGTAAAAGCCTGCTGTGTTCTTACTTATCTTGTCTCTAACTATTAATAAACATTTGACGGAAAGAGAGCAACCTTGGTTCTCTGTTGAGGGCAGAGTTTAGATTTGTAAAACACTGTTATAACCATTAATTTCGAGCTAAAATCATAGTCCTCTGGAACTCTTTGGAATCTAAGCAGCTTTTGTGGTATATTTACCCTTTGTGCTCCGTCCTGGGGAGACCTTTTTTTCTGGACACTTTTTTGAAAGCATTTAAATGTATTCCTTTGAAATGCATTTTGGCAGAGAGGATTGATATGTTCTCTTTTAAAACCGTGTTGAGTTCCAGTCTTACTGGTGCTGAGACTATTGAGGCAAATAGAAAATTCTGTTTTCAAGCTCCAGTAGGAAGGACTTGAGGCCAAATACAAGACAGGCTCCTTGTCGAGCTGCAGACAAAGGCCTAGGAGGGTGCCACCCAGCCCTTCTTGATAAACTGGTGATTTCAAATGCTTTCCCAAGAGTCATAACAATACTAGTCAACAGCCATCTATCCAGATGCCTGAAATCAGGTTTAGGATCTGTAAACATGAGTAGGTAACCAATATAATCCTGTTTTGTAGGTAAGAGGGCACTTGCCAGCTTCTGATTGAATTAGATAGTTGAAGGCTGAGAGTTGACTTAACATCTGTCTTATTAAACGGAGGAGCAGCTCACTATTGGCATGTATTTCATTATTGGCGTAGGCATGGGAAGCAAAGCATGTAAAACCTCCCCTAGCTCTGCCTGTGGGACTTCGCATGGGACATGGCAAAGCTTACTTTTCCTTGCTGCTTACTGAGAAGGAAAGGAAAACATTTATCATCAGAGATTCAGGTTCATCAAATATTTAGTGTTTGTTCTCTGTAGTCAGCCTCTTACTACCCGGCTGCATTGAAGAGTCACGGCCACCCTGAGTCAATCGTTGAGGGCATCTATTTGTCTTGTGAATTTTTTGTTGAATTTCATATAACACTGGCATCTGTTTTTTTTATTACATTATTTTATTTTTTTCAGTGTTCCAAGATTCATTGTTTATGCTCCACACCCAGTGCTCCGTGCAATACGTACCCTCAGATGAGCAAAACTGGCTCAGTCATGCACCAGAGGTCACACAGAGCTCACATTAGAGGAGAAGCCTCTGATCCCCTGTCCAGACTTGGAGGGCACCACAGCTGTCTGTGCGACACTAGTAACGGGCTCAGTGAGTCTCGGTTGATGAGTGTTGGCTCCGAACAGTACCCAGAGCAGGCTGTCCTTTTCTCATATCCTCGGTAGTGGCTGGAGTACGTGCCTGTGAGCTGCCAAGGGAGAAAATGTTTTATTAAAGATTTCATCATTTTAGCAGTTAGTATATTTTTGGACTCTTAAAAAATATATACCTTTAGGCAGTAATGACCTACTTTGTCTAGTCTGTACATAATTGCTCTACAAATTTCTAAGTCATTTTCAGATACTTAGGATTGTTTTCATTTGGAGTCCAAAGCATTACTCTCCGTTTCTGGCACTGCAGAGTTTCTGCTGTTTTTGGCCCATATGGCAGCTTTTTTCCAGAAAGGCCTTTGGGTTTTGAGGGGGGTTGTTTTGTTTTGATTTTTAAGATTTTATTTATTTATTTGACAGAGATCACAAGCAGGCAGAGAGGCAGGCAGAGAGAGAGGAGGAAGCAGGGTCCCTGCTGAGCAGAGAGCCCGACGCAGCCTAGATCCCAGGACCCCCGAGATCATGACCTGAACTGAAGGCAGAGGCTTTAACCCACTGAGCCACCTAGGCACCCTGTTTTGTTTTGATTTTTAAAGAATGCCTGTGAATCTTAGGTGGTTGGTCTTAGCTGAGAGAACATTTGGTGAACATAAATGGAACTGCTGGGTCATAATGCCTTTTTTTTTTTTTTTTTTGAAAGCATCCAGTTCATTGGTTTTCACTATGTTCACAGAGTTGTGCAACTCTCACCACAATTTCAGGACATTTTCAGGAGAGACCCCATGTCTTAGCAGTCACCTCCTTATGTCCTTCCAGTCCCCCAGCCCTGGGTGACCCCCAAATTGCTTTTTGTCTGTAGATTTTCTTATTCAGAACATTTCATATAAATGGAATCTTACAGTGTCTGGTCTTTTGTGATTAGCTTTTCTTACTTAGGGTGAAGTTTTAAAGGTTCATCCATATTGTAGCTTGGATCAGAATTTCATTCCCTTTTATTATAGTCATAAGGCTTTTCCTGGAGAATTTTCAGTAATGGATAATCGTTCTCACCTACAGGTGACATAGAGGGCTTGGGTTTACTCTACATATAATACGATACTTTGTCATATTAAAGCTACTTCTGTGATTCATTTTGAAGATTAACCTGGGGAATATGGACCCCAAAGACTGGCCTTCAGGATGTACTGAACCCTTTGTAGTTATTTATTGGTTCCATTCCCAGACATTTTTTGGTAGGAGTGTTTGGGGACCTACCAGTTTTAGCCTTTGTTGAAAGATAATTTTCAAAAAAAGGTAAAATTATGATGCTGATACAAATATAAAATGAACACACATTAAAAATTTTATTTTGCTGATAATGAGGAAACCAGGCAGATGTGATAACCGGTTCAGAGGAAGGGTCCAAAGAACAGACACATTTATAGATCAGGGATATTAGGATGAATATGTAAATAGCACCTAAACTGGTTTCTTCCCTAGTGGAGAGGGAAGTCACTTGAACCGTTATCAGACCTGGCAGATTGTACACGTTTATAGATGAAGAATAGTCTGAATTGCTGTAATTACATACAACTTAGAGAGTTACACAATAATTCCTTATAATCAAAATCAGGTATCCTAGAGGGAAGTCCTAGATCATGTTTGATTTTCCACTGGAAGCACACATCTTCTGCACTTTCAACAGATTACCAAAAATTCAGAAATTTTTCCCAGTGTTAATGTTAAATTTAGACCTTTCTTCAGTTTTAAAAAATAGCTCCTTTGTGACTAGATTTTGAAGGCAGATCTTCCAAAGGGTATTTATATCAGTTGATGGCCGGTTAGAGACCCAGGGGTAGGGTCTTTGGTTTGTGCTTTTGAATCCGATTACACGGAATCTCCAGAGAAGTAGCCTTTGCAATTCAGCTTAGGTCACACTTCCGGGCACATACTCATTGCTTCTTATCTCTAATAGCAGCATCACGATTGAAATGGAGGTTTCTGTAAATGTAATTTGGAAGGTGTAGGCATCTGAACTCTGTGACAGAGGTAGAAATCCTATTAGTAAATAAGGACGGGAAGGGAGAAGGCTGGAGGAATTCTTCCCCAACTGTGATATTCGCAGGGAAGTCAAGACTTCCCCTTTATGTGTGAAGAATATGGGATTATTTCTGCTGGTCTTTGTTTGTAATCTAAGGAGTTCCCATTAATTGCCCAGAGGATAGTGAAGTCCTTTTGTACTTTGAAAGGTAGCTTCTGTGTACCTGTAGAGTCATGTAGCTACTTACCGTAAGGAGTTTATAGCCCTCAAGTTTGAGCAGACCCCTTGCCTCTGGGTGATAATGCATTAGCAAGGAAACCGGTAATTGCTCTTCCCTCAGCACCCCTCAGCCTGTTCCTCTGCTTACTGAACTTGGTTTCCTGCACGTCCGCTTTCTCTCCTGGTTGAAGCTCACGGGGTGCCTTTTCTGATGCATCACAGAAGAGAAGGGCTCCGAGTGTTCAGTGACAGAATCTGCATCAGTCTTCGCTCAGTGTCTTGCACCACACCAGTAAATAAATACAGAATTTATGCTCCTGTTTGGCAGTGTTGAGGGCTGTCATCAGCGTTTATGAGCTCAGGAGCTTTGATTTTCCATGAGTACACTTCTAACACTGCACGTCTGTCCCCTTTCTGAGGCCAGGATTATGTCTCTGTGATGGTCAGGTGCTTTGTCTCATTCCCCTGTGCTAAGTGTAGAGCAGTTAGACTTGCTAAAAGTTTGTGGAGCAGTCCTGAGCTGTACCTCTGACTCTTGAGGCATGGCTGGAAGGGAAAGCATGGGCCGCTAAGCTCATTGAGAGGAAGTTGTGCCCATAGTGGAATTTTGGAGGAAGTATATGGTTTGCTCTTTACCACTTAAGAAATGATGATTCAGTCCCTTCAGAAATTTCTGTAATGCAGTCAAATGACTGGTTTTGTTGCTCAGTTCTTACTTCTTTAATAACCCAAGGGAGTTTTTCCTTTGGGCTTGTGATCTGGTTTTGCTGATAAACTTTAATGCCTTTTAAGGTTCTAAAAACAATAGTGTTTTCTTACCTGTTTACTTTGCACTTTGAAGTTCTGTGGAATGTGATATGAAAGCGAACCAGATTTAATTTGCTTTGTTTTCTGTGTTTTTAGGGCAGAAGTGGAGGAAGAATGACTGCATTAACTCTTTGGTGTCTTCTATTTTAGCTTCATTCCTTCGCCTGAGTCCCAGGCTTTAAGCACTCTCTGATCTTAAGACATGAAGGCAGTGGGTGAACGCGGTAAGGCAGGTCTTCTTTTCCTCCGCAGCCCATTCCTGCTTTAAAGCCTGGATTTCTGGCTCTTCGGGAAGAGCTATTGTGTGGTGAGGTAGGTAGTTGTATCAGGTGTAATGAGAGTGGAAGTAAGAGGAAAACAGTTCAGTTCTTCTCTGCAGCATTGAGGGCTGGGAGATTTTGCTTCTCATTAGTATTTGGCTTAAGAGTAAGTATTAGCCAGGAGCAGTATGTGGTCTTGTGGACCGACATGGCTGGGCCCTCACTGACACTTCCAGGAGTGCTTGGCGATGTTTCACACTCACCTAAAAGATGGATAGCCATGAAGTTTGGGGATTGAGTCTCAGTAATTATTCTCCTACTGCAGAAGGGGCTGGGGAAGCTGTGTGACCTTTGGGCCTCAGTGTGTTCATCCCTGAGGGACGGAGAGCGGTCATGTACTGATCTTCAACCTCCCTGCTGGCTCTTGTGGCTGATGACAGGATCTATCTTCTGAGTTCATCTGAACAGTGCTGGTGTATGCTGTCTGGTTATACAGCCATGTCCTCTGCGGGTCCGAGCCCCTGCCACTAGGAGAGATGAGGGAGAGGCGAGACAGAATCTTCCCTAGGATTGTACAGAGCGGTCCTAAGTGTATGCAGTGTTATAATATTTTCACTTAAATTGAATCAGTAAATATTGGCATTTCTTCTGTGTTGAAGGTGTTGTAGGAGATATAAACTTATGCCTTTGCTGTTGTTTGTATTCTTTTTAAAAAAATTTTATTTATTTATTTGACAGAGAGAGAGAGGCAGAGCAGAGCAGGGGGACTGGGAGAGGAAGAAGCAGGCTCCATGCTGAGCAGGGAGCCCGATGCGGGGCTTGATCCCAGGATCCTGGGATCATGACCTGAGCTGAAGGCAGACACTTAACTGACTGAGTCAGCCAGGCGCCCCTGTTTGTCTTTCTGTCAGCACTTGGTACCGTATGAGAGGTCAGGTCTGAAAACAGTTACTTGGTTATTCTCCCCGACCAGGGCTGAGTGCTCTGCCTCTGGGACGCGTGAACTCACAGTGCAGTCGGCTAATGCCCTTTGGCCCTGATTGAGTCTTGAGAGATGAGCTGACTTGAGGCATGCTGAAGTGCAGAGAAGTCACTGTGCCGTGATAGGGGGTGAACCTTTTGTAGAAAAGTAGCTTTCCCAGAATCCCAATTTCACCATGACTCCGCAGTGATATTGTTAGGAGTCACTGTTCTGGATTTTTCCTCCTGTGAGTGACCGACTTACACTTGAACCCAGGTCTTCGTTATGGTCAGCAGTCCTCATAGGACAAGCAAGCATTTTGAGAGGCCCAAGTTGTGACAGGAACCAAAGAAAGCTAGGGAAACTAGTTTATGGGCATGTTAGTTTTGACCCGAAAACCCTAGTAGACTTTGTGCTGGGTAATCAACTGAGCAAAATTGCTACATTTTCTTTGGCAAGGGATCCATGTCTCTGTTCAGAAATTATTAGTAGAGTCAACCATTCTGACAGTGGGAATGTTTTTCTTTGGTGTTTAGCCCGATTTTCTTTGATGTGGGAGGATCAGGAAGGAGAACGTTCATTGGAATACCTTGCTGCTTCCTCTGCTTGGCCTCACGGTGTTTTGGTTTTCTTGAGTTACTCTTCTTTTAGTTCCTACTCCTCCAGTTAATGTTTAGATACGTATAATGTTGTGGAGCCTCTGAGAGATGGTTGAGGACATCTTGGAATTCAGCTCTGAGTGTGTGAGGTCCTGTGTTTTAGTCCTGACTTTGCTTCTTATTCCTTTGCTGTAGAGCAGACTTAACCTTTCTTGATTTCACATTTTTACCACGTATGAAGTGAAACCATTCATTCTTTTTCTTTTTTAGCCTTTATTTTATTTATTTGTTAGAGAGAGCGTGAGAGAGTGTGAGAGAGCACGAGCAGAGGGAGGGACTGAGGGAGGAACAGACTTCCAGCTGAGCAGGGAGCCTGTCGGGGCTCGATCCCAGGACCCTGGGATCATGATCCATGCTGGAGGCAGACACCTAACTGACTGAGCCACCCAGGCACCGCATGAAACCATTCATTCTTAACCTGAGAACCTCATGAGGTTATAAAGTACACATAAAATAACGTGAAAGCTGGTTAAAATTTTACATTATCATTAATCAATTAATTTAACAAGTAAATGATATCATTAAATATCACTGTGTATTCTCTAACAAATGAGTTAATGCTTTTAAGTGCTTCACCCTTTCCTCTGCATGTTTATAATGGCCCCTTTGGCCTTCTCCATCTTCATTCTATTCCCTCTGTGATCAGGGGGTCACCTAATCTTCGAGTTTTGAAGGGAGGAGAAAGTTTTAAGGGAAACAACTGGTGATCTCTGATCCCTATAAGATAGCGCCCTGTGGATAGTAGGTGCTCAGAAAACAATTGTCCTGTGGCGGAAAACAGAAAGAGCAGGAGGCATGTGTGTAGCAGAGGCAGCACTGCCCCGGGGTCTGCTCGTACAGTGAGGGCGGCAGCGCTGAGCTGAGAGGCCCTCGCTCTTGAATAAAGCGAGTACAGATGGTTTGCCCCGCCAGAAGAGCGGGAGGGGGTTGTTGTTATTTGTATTAGCTCCGAGGAGGGAAGCACCATTCAGTGCGGCTCTGGAAATGTCTGCCAGATGGTTTTTCTCTTTCAGTCCTATCCATTCTTAGAGCGTGTCTTCTGGTATTCGTTGGTCATTAAGCAGATCACTGGGGAAGCTGGTCAAGTGCTGTCCTAGTTCTCCAAGAGGTGTTTTTGGGGGAAGGGCCTGGTAGTGCCGCTGGGGGAGGTTTGCCTATGGAATCTTTGCTCCTGGAGGGATTTGGAGACTGAGTTAGCAGTCACTGGGAGTAGCTGTGGGCTGGTATCAGTAGGAGGAGGAGCCTGTGACGGAAGGATTCGGTGTCTCTTTGGACTGCCCGTTCCCTCATGACAGCGTGATCCTGGCCTCACAGACACGTTAAGAGAATAAATCTTAAGTGCAAAAACACGGAGATTGTGAGAGTGCAAAATACCTCCCTGTTAACACCCTTGGCTGCATTACACAGTTGCATTCTGTATTTAAAGGAGCCCGGAGTAGACGCACAGTAAGGCCCTGCTCTTACACTTGAAGGCTGTGGAGCCATTCAGAAGGATGCGGCATCAAGTTTGCGGTTTGAACATTTAAAAAAAGAGGAAATAGAGAAACAAATGTACATGCAGCACAAGTAATAAGGTGTTAGGTTTTATTTTGGAAACCTATGTTTTGGCTTCCTGTCTTTGTGCTGCTGTGTGTACTAGAGGGTTGTAAAATACACCTCCATGGGTCTGGAGTGGAAAAGTGTGAAACCCCGTGGTCTAGAAGGTAACCTGCAGGGGTGCCTGAGTGGCTCAGTTGGTTAAGTATCTGACTCTTGATTTTGCCTCGTCATGATCTCAGGGCCATGAGATCGAGGCTCACATTGGGCTCCAAGCTAGGTGTGGATCCTGCTGGAGATTCTCTCTGTCCTTCTGCCCCTTCCCATCTCCTCCTTTCTCTCTGAAAAAAATATAATAATAATAATAATAATAATAATAAAATAAAAATAAAAAGTAACATGTCCCAAATTTATAGACCTTGTAGATTTCTGCTCTTGTGTTACTTTTTTATGAAATTGTCTTACTCCTTTGAAGTGATTTGGGGTTGGAAGAGTACAGTATGATTGGGACTAAGAGGGCCACTAAATTCCCATAAATCCTCGTAGCCGCCTTTTGTCTCATAATGATTAGGATTATTGAGTACTGTTTTGACATCTTGTGGGCATCAGCTAAAACTTAATCATTAGGTGGGAGATGGAAATGAATTAAGAAGAGAAGGCCAGCTAGTTGGCTCATCTTTATTTGACAATAGCTCCTTAAAGTAGTTACTGTTTTGTATCTTTATATTACTGAGGTTTATCTTTTCTATTTGAATATTGTACTTTAAAAAGATTGTGGTATTCTTTGTCATCATTTTATATATAGTCAGTGGGCATAGTGTTTTGTTTTGGTTTTCCTTCGAAGGAATACATTCCCAATCTGACAACAAACTGGAGGAAGGAGTGCTTGTGGAAATCTTACCCTGTTAAGGGTCGGAGATGCATGCCCACCCCCCCCCCCCCCCCGCAGATAGACACATCTGCAGACACAGTTCGTTTCCTGTGTGACTGTTAGCCCGTGCCCCTTCCTCTAGATGAAGGAGGGTTGCACAGATCGGAGAAATGCCACCTAGAGGGCTGTGACAGGTCAGTGGCCCTCCCAGATGTCCATTCATGGTTCTGTGTTTCCAGAGACAGTGTGGGGATTTGGTTGAAATAAATAAAAGCCCAGATATTAACTATTAGTATATATGCAGGTGTATATAGACCAAAAAATGTATTTCTCTGAGCAGGAAGACATGCTGGGAAGTAGGAATTTAATAGTATTATGCTTTTGTGCTATTTCTGTAGCCGTGACCCACCTCTGCAGTTTTAGTTTGCTTGGAACTGTACGTATGTCCAGGGTAGATTCTGCTAAAAACATACCTTGTGAGAAGGAAACTCTTGGGATGGCACTGGATGGTAACGTGTTAAGTGACCCTCTGCCTGTGGACACTTAACTTAGAATGAAGGATGGAAAGAACCCTGAACCCCGAATTGGGGCCTGTGTGGCTAGGCTTAGCAAGGCCGGCTCACTGTGGGGCCTCTGTTTGTGAACTGCAAATGTGGGCTCGATCTCTAGGGTTCCCTTCAGCACTGGGATTGTATGCTTCTCTAGGGCTGCAGTGTTGCGTCAGGCCCTGGGCCTAGGGCTTGGGCTGTGTGCAAGGCCCCAAGGAGCTGCCTCATCCTTTTTTCCAAGGAGATAGCATGCTTTAGCCCACAGAGCCCTATAAAGTAGTGAGCTCTTAGTGCCATGAGGGGCTTATTCATTGGGGACGGAACCTAGGTTTGTTTATAGTAACCAGAAGGACCTGGGGCTGAGGCCAGGACGGGATTTCTGTGACCATCTAGTTGCCTACTAATACAGCTTTCTAGGACCTTTCCCAAGCCAGCAGCATTCTGTCTTTGAAGGAGAATATAGAAATAGATCTCTTCCTAAGAAGATATATTTATGGACTTGGAATTTAAGGACTCCCATTAGCTTCTTACAACAATTACCAAGAAAATATATTTTCACGGAATGTAATTTTATAAATGTTAGCAAGGAATGCCTTCATATTCTTAATGGGCTTTGTAAAAATTAACACGATTGTATTCGCTGATTCTTTGCTCTCTCCCTGATACTAGTTATATTACTTTTTGTTATGTGCTATGAGAAATTGATAATATCTACAGGCATCTTTTGACCTAGGTAAGCTCTATTTTCTGGGTGAATTAGGAACTAGTATCACCGGAGGAAAAGCTGATCTGCATGATTATTTCTTATGTCATCCCATTCACATACATTATTCATTCATTCATTTTATTATTATTATTTTAAAGTAGGCTCCGTGCCCAGTGTGGGGCTTGAACTCATGACCCCAAGATCGAGAGTCGCATGCATGCTGTGCTGACTCAGCCAACCAGGCACCCCATATACACCGTTTAACCATTTGGTTTGATCGGGCCTTAACACGAGAAGATTCTTTATAATGATGGAAATCACGACACACCTCTGATGATAGGTAGACTCCTTTGGTCTTCCCCAGGTCCTGCCTGGCAGTGTCACTGTGCTGATTGAGGTTGTTAATAGCGACAGTGGACTCTGGGGAACAGCCAAGAACTATGAGAGGGTTGCAGATAAGTTCCGTGGATGGTCCTCCAGGGAACCCAGCACTTGCCCATGCTAATGACCTGATACTGCAGCCTAATTGCTAAGGAGAGAAATGCTTTCAATAAACATTTGGTGAGTACCTGTCCCCCTCAGCTTTCATGCTTCCACTAGAACACTGCAGGTAGATATCCAGCAGGAACATAGCTCCAGCCAGTATCATTATCTTTATTGCAAAACCTCCTTTACCTTCTTCAGATTCCCTTTCTCTTCTAGTCTGCTGGAGTTAGTGGTGATACCGCTTATCTACTCTCTCAGACTTAAACTTGAACATTTGGAATTACCTGCACTCTTCCCACTCCATACTTCTGTAGCTGTGAAGTGAGCAAACCCTGTTTGTGCCCCCTCCAAACAGGGGTTTTTACTTGGTGCTGCTTTTCAGCCCCAGTGTCATACTGCCTAAGGTCGAACCTAGTTCATTTCTCCCCTGAACTGCCTCAGCAGCCTCTTACCTGAGATTTGTGTTTCTGAACTCTGTGCTCCTTTCCTTTGTCTCCCGTCAAGTTACCTTTTAAGAAAAAAAGTGCTCTCCTGATTAGCCACCTTTCGTTTGCTGTTGTGGTTCTGCAATTTTTTTTTTCTCCCCCTCAACATTATGTTCTAGAAATTTTTCTGTGTAGTTCATTTAGATCTATCTTTTGCACATGCTGCATAGTATGAATACATAAAGTGTATGTATTACAGATTGTTTAATTCTTTGTCGATGAATGGACATCTGTGATATTTATATTTCACTGTAACAAAGAAGACTGAAATGAATGTCTTTGAACCTGTCTCTTTGTGCACATTGAACAGCATGTGGATACCAAAAACTGGACTATCTGGGTCGACATGACTATACATTTAAAACGCCAGTAGACAGTGACGAATAGCTTTACAAACAGTGCCTATCAGATTATATTCCCACTCTCCAGGTTTTTTTTAAGACCATTTCTAATCTGGACCTAGTGTCTCTGTCTCGCCCGCTCGGTCGCTGCTGGCCACCGTCCAGGTGTTCATGGAGCACGCGCTGCGTGCTGGGGGTCTAACGCCGATGACACCCCCAGCTCCCTGTCCTCCTCACTACGCTCACTACGCACAACTTTTTTTTGCTATTCCTAGACTTCCCTTATGCATTTGCAGCTCCTCTTCTCTCTTCCCGGTTATGATTTTTTTTTTTCTTTTAACTTCTTTGCCGAAAGAATTTTCTTTGATAGGTCTTTTACCCTTTTAATAATATCCCCGTCTCCTGTTAGATACAGTTAGGCAGGCCTTCTTCCTTTAGTGGTCTCTCTTAGTACTTAAATACTTAAAAAAAAATATTTCATTTATTTATTTGAGAGAGAGTGAGCATGAGTAGGGGTGGGTGGGGGGAGAGGGGCAGGCAGAGAGAGGGGGAGAAACAGGGTCTCCACTGATCAGGGAGCCAGATGTGGGACTCGATCCCAGGACCCTGGGATCATGACCTGAGCCGAAGGCAGACGTTTAACGACTGAGCCACCCAGGTGCCCCCTTAAATATTTTTTATTTTGAAGAGTTTAAATTATTTGTTCATGTATATGTCTGCCAGTGTATGTTTTCTTGTGTAAGTCTGTGCCTGCGGGCGCGCATGCGGGGCGCGCTTGCACACACACACACACACACACACACACACACACCCCTTTCCCGTTAGATTGTAAGCTCAGTGAGGGCAAAAACTTGTGATGTATACCTTGAGGCGCCTCCCCTGGGGATGCTTGGTAGGCATTGAATAAGCGAGTGAGGAACAAACTATCAAGAGGAAGCTGTTTTGTCCCAGCCGCCTGGGGGCCTGTAGCAATGACTCAGATCAGATCAACATTCAAGGACTCTGCACGCAGTGAGGAAGATAAAAACAGATGAGTAGGCTGAGTGCAGGCCACTTGGTGCGGGGCCCTGTGGGGCGGCAGAAGGGGAGACTTGAGGAGAGTTGAACGGGAGAGATCCGTTCTCATGAGTGGGGTAGTCTGGTAGCCGGTCAGGGGAGAGGACCTTTTTTCTTGCTCGTGCCAGCGGGTGTGGGGGATACACACAAGCAGTAAGCTGCGGTCTCTTGGCTCTTAGCCCATATCAGCCAGGCTGGGCGCGAGAACAGAGATTGGCAGGATCTGCTGCCTGTTTCTATACAGCCCATGAGCTAAGCATGATATTTTACATTGTGAAAATGGTTTTTATAAAAAGAATAGTTTGTGATACAGGAAATTCTGTGCAGTGTAGATCTGAGCATCTGTAATGAACTTGTTGGGCTGTGGCCCCAGTCACTGGCTTCCTGCTCTCCGGGGCAGTGGCGCTTGAGCCACACAGCAGAGCGAAGGCCCCAACAGAGACCGGCTGGCCTGTGATGCCTGAGACCTTTCCTCTCTGGCCTTTTCAGAAACAATCTGCTGACCCCTGGGTTAGAGGATGGGAAAGAGCCAGGGAAAGATGTGCCCCGTGGAGTTAAGGGAGTGGGACGATGAATACTGGAGTCACAGCAAAGCTTCAGGGCTGAAATGATGAGCCAGCTGAGCCTTCTGTTTTATAGACCGGGCAGAAGATCAAAAACCTTGTCAAAGTCCACCTGCCTCGTAAGGGGCAGTGTCCACCCGAGTGCCTGGAGCAGAAGCTTGGAGGACTGTGGAGGAAGATAAGATTATTCCTGGGGTGGGGCCAGATCCTGAATGGCCTTGCCCTTGAAACATGAGAGCTGAGAACGGCCGAAGAGCAGACTTACTCTCTCTGAGTGTCATGTTTCTTTTTTTCTCTTGTATTTCTAGAAGGCTTTTGAGCCCTACTTTGAGATTTTGGAAGTTTATTGCACAAAGGCCAAGAATTATGTAAATGGACATTGCACCAAGTATGAGCCCTGGCAGCTCGTTACCTGGAGTGTCTTGTGCACCCTGCTGATAGTCTGGGCCTACGAGTTTGTCTTCCAGCCAGAGAGTAAGTATACTGTCCCCCCTCCTGGAAAGGTACAGTGGAGTCTCACCAGCTTTAGAACTCATGACTGATGGATTGGATGAATTTCTTGCCTTCTGGGTTGATTCTGATTTTTAAAATCTATTTCAATTATAAATTTGAATGAATATTAGTGGGACATTATCTTCTGACTGTAAAGTTATAGTAGGACTCCCTATAAAGTTATAATAGCCTCTCTAATGTACCTATTACTGCTTTGGTTGATTTTTCTGGATTTGCAGCTTGGATAAAACCTCCTGAGAAATTAGTCATTTTAAGGATCCACAGGTATCGCAGGGCATGGCTTAAACCTTTCTCATTTTTAGTTTCTTGCCTAGAACATAATTGTATATCCCAAGCAGGCATTTATTGCTTTCATTTTAGGCCATGATTTCAGTACAGGTTATGTGAAATTGGAACAGCACTCCTGCAGCGACCCTGTGAGTATGTTGTGTGCCAGGCACTGTGCTGGGCTCTGGGGATGTCTACACAAGTTGTACAGGTTCCCTGTCCTCTTGGAGTTAAACTTCTGATGTCAGGGGACAGCGCACTTTGAACTTCCTGGGTAGTGACTCAGGGAGACAAATTGGCGTGGGGAAGAGGAGGCCCCTTCTCAGGGAGTGCAGAAGAAGGTGAGAAGTCTGTTAGTGATGAGTTTGTGACCCCACCATCCTTCCTCAGGTCCTGTGCACCCTGCCAGACCTGATTGTTTCTCCCTGCCGGCTGTGCTTAATAAGTAAAGTAGGAGTAGTGGTGGGTGTTTTAGAACTCTCCTCTGCACCCCTTCCCCGCCCTTATTATAGGGTGCCCAAGTTAACTTCCTTGAGATAAAAAACCAGGACCGCTGAAGAGAATTGCTTGCCAGGTCTCATTTGTTTAAAATGTCCATGACTGTTTGCTTCCCTAGTAACATCTGTTTGAAGGGGCTCTTAAACTATACTTTTTCTACTTTTCTCCTCCCCCTCAGGAAGGTTAACTTAGAAGCCAGATTCTGTTTTATCTGTTTACCCTGCAGATAGCCACTGAGCAGTTCTAGCAGCCGTTCAGTTAAGGCGTGGTAAACACCGCACTTGGGGAAGGTGGCAGTGAGACCTGATGGCCCTGTCTACATTTTAGTCCATTCCAGCCGTAAGAACCCTGTCCTCCGTTGCTGCTCCTGGTCGTTGGCAAGGTTTCCTCATAAGCTCCGATGACTAACTCTTCTTCTGCGTCTGCTCCATGGTTTGGAAAGGGACACAGCCTGTATCTCTCTGCTCAGGGAAGCCCGTCATCTTGTCTTCTCAGCTGAAGTAACTTATTCCAGAGGATTCTAAGGAGTAGCAATAAATAGACTTTTCATCCTCCCTTTTTTATTGTGATAAAATATTTGTACATAAAATTTACTATTTTCTCTGTTTTTAAGTACATTCTCGTTGTTGCACAGCCATCCCTACCATCTATCTCTGGAACTTTCTCATTATCCCACACTGAAACCCAGTACCCATCGAATGATAACTCCCCATGATCCCCTCTCCCCAGCTCCTGCTGGCCACCATTCTGTGTAGTTTTCTTTTTAAGGTGGTGCATTTGTTAAAACCAACATAAGATTACAGATCTTGGGATTTATATTTCTTTGCTATGATTAGTATTTGTGGGTATTGACTTTCGTGTTTAGTTCCGCAGGCCGTGGTGCTTGTGTGTGCTTTGCCCATAGCCACTTAGGCCCTGTATTTACTTACCTGCCTTGTTCCTGACAGAACATACTGGCCTCCATGCATTCCGTGAGGAAATTACCAGTAGCAGTGTGTTGATGGTGCGTGCCATGGAAATCTGTGTAAGCCCAACTCGGAGCTACTTAAGTCCTTTTAAATACATTTTTCCTTATTACAAAAGTAGTACGGGTTCATTGCAGAAAATTAGGCAATACCAATAATTCATAGGAACTAAATGAAAATCTTGCTACTTAGAGCCCGCCACTATTTACACATACGTATCTTTTTTCTATATCTGAATCCAGTCGAACCAGACATACAAAATGTTGTTTCTGTAGGTCGGCATTTTTGAATATCAGTAATTTCTTGTAGTTTAACACGTATACACACGATACACCTTTTATTTTGTAACTTATAAACTTGAATTTTAGACACCATTCAAAATGTCTTCCCTCGCGAGATTGGAGATAACTTTGATAGCATTGCCATTTTTTTCAGTACCTTACTCGCTGAGAGGCGTTGTCCTTATCGCTGAACGGTCGAGGTATTTTTAGCACATTGCCCCAGAGGAGTCTTAAAGTCTGGACCAGCGATAAATTTTGCTGATCTTCAAACTCTGAATACACTTCTAAAAGGAGAGGATAATTCTGGAACACAGGATGGAGACTGGGGCAGATAAGAGCCGGAAGTGGCAGGAGGATAGGTGTGAGAGCCCGGGCAGAGGTCAGCAGCTCTCCCCCGTGTTATCTCATCCCTAATTCTCCTGTGCGGTATCAGCACATATCGTTATTCTTTGATGTTGATTTAACTGTGTAATTGTCCATAGTTTGTGAACAGAGATCGGAATTATGTGATGGGAGGAGGTGATACACTTTCCCAGTTTCTAGCCCTGGCACCTTGAGCAACACCCTTAAGCTCTCTTAGCCTGTTTCCTCATAGTAAAATGGGCCTAAGTGTCACCCGCCTTACTTACTCATAGGATAATGTGACTTGAGAGGCCTCATTTGTGTGAAAGGAATTTGTCACCTGTAAAGAGCCATGCTTTGGTGTCCTCATGCTGCATTTCCTATTGTATTACCTCCAAACACTATAATTACTTTTCTTTCTGTACTTCTGGGGACTTTTGAGACCATCTTTTTAGGTCATGACCACGTGATCTCTTCATTTCTGATTTCTCCGTCTCTAATCTTGTATTCTCTCCTTTTTACCTGTCCTGTTTAATCTCGCAGCTCTCACACAGTCTGTTCTCTCCTCCTCCACCTAGCTGCGTGACTACTTCTGGACAAATGACGCCGTTTACTGAAGTTTTGATCTCTTTCTTCCTCATTAGTTAATTACTTCATCTATTAAATGAGGAAGTTATTATAAATCTTTACATCTTTAACATTCTTAGAAATGGTCAGATAATAAGCAGCTTAAATATCCAATGCTAAGTTGTACTCATCTGATGGCCTATTACGGTAATATTTTAAAAACTCCATTTAGGAAGAATCTTTAATGTAGAAGATGCTGTGTCAAGAGGACACCGCGTCGTACGTACTGTAAGATTGCAGCTGTGCATTTCAGTGTGTACAACATAGGACTGAAAGGAAATACTCCAAAATTTTGGTATTTTGGTATCTAAACAAAGAAGTAATCTACAAACAAGTGATTTCAGCCCCTTTGTCTTCTAACTCTCGGTTTCAGTCCCGTGGTTTTGTCCCAGACATTATAGGCTGTTGACTCTAGCACTAGGCACTGTGGACGAGAGGGAAAGGCAGGGAGGGTTGCAGCACAGGCAGAAACAACCCGTAAAGATGCAGACATCATGTAATCAGTACTAACGAGGCATGGACAGTCTGTGCTTGTTGGGGAGGCTCCACTGCCCAAGGAGGCTGGAATGTCTCCATCCCCTAGAAATGTCGTAAAAGGTCATATCCATTTCCTGCCTGCACAGAAGCTGGGTCTAGAGTCCTTATGGACTTATTTGGGGTAACTGAGAATTTCTGTTCTGTATTTTTGTGGGGTTTTTTGTTTTGTTTTTTAAAGATTTTATTTATTTATTTGACAGAGAGAGATCATAAGTAGGCAGAGGCAGGTGGAGAGAGGGGGAAGCAGGCTCGATCTGCTTGATCCCAGGACCCTGAGATCATGACCTGAGCCGAAGGCAGAGGCTTTAACCCACTGAGCCACCCAGGCGCCCCTGTTCTGTGTTTGAAGCAGCATAGAGTCCTGGGGTTCTAGGGCTAGGAAAGTTAAGACTTCAGTTAAATCCCTGCTCTGTCACTGTTGTGATCTGTGGGCTTCAACAAGTTATTAATGCTTGATCTTTAGCTGCCTTTGGATTGTAGGTGGTGCCTTCTATATTGAATGTGAATTTATTAAAAGTTCTGATGGTCTATTTGGATGCCATGTATTTATAATTATTGCAGTGGATAGGATCAGAATTCCCTATTTGTCCTGTGCATTGCCTGACAGAAGGGAGTCTGATTGGTATCCATGACACCGAAGGCCTTTTTAAGTCCAGAAAATGTTGAAATGTTGTCAGGGTGTGTGTTGAATGAGAGACTAGGGCATAGATCCTGAAGAAAAGCATGGCTTGGTCATTTGTTTTCTGGGAGTGAAGAGGTGTTGGGCATCTGAAACCTCGGGAAGGTCAGCAGCTCTGAAACACTATGTCATTTGGCCTAGTATTCTGTTTCCGGGAACTCATGCTGCAGGCATGCCCTCAGGTGTGCATTACGTGCTGCCAGGTTATTGTTTCACTCCTGTTGGTCGTAGGAAATACTAGAAATAACAAGTGTCCATCAGGGAGGGGCAGGTTAAATTGGTTATCATACAGCCATATCATGGACTACTTTGGAACTATAAACATGAATGAGAGGATGCCTGGGTGGCTCAGTCAGTTAAACATCTGCCTTCCGATCAGGTCATGATCCGGGGTCCTGGGATCCAGCCCTGTATCAGGCTTCCTGTCCAGCGGGGAGTCTGCCTCTCTCTCTCTCTGTCCTCCCCACCCTCTTCTGCTTTCTCTGTCTCTCAAGTAAATAAAATCTTAAAAAAAAAAAAGATGAACGAGGAAGCATGAGCTTTAAGAGAATCTGCCTAAGTAGAAAATCAAGGTCTAGTATAGTGCTAGCGTATACTACCTTTTGTTTAAAAAGTGGGACAAATAAGATTCTGTCTTTATTATTGCTTGTATAAGCATAAAGAAATTCTAGATAGCTATTCTAGAAGAGAAGAGTAGTAGTGTGTTTACCAAAGGGTAGGATGAAAGTCTGGGAAATCAATGAGAGAGAAACTTTTTTTTCTTCTTTTTTAGAGATTTTATTTATTTATTTGACAGAGACACAGCGAGAGAGGAAACACAAGCAGGGGGACTGGGAGAGGGAGAAGCAGGCTTCCCACAGAACAGGGAGCCTGATGTGGGGCTTAATCCTGGGATTCCAGGATCATGACCTGAGCCAAAGGCAAACACTTAATGACTGAGCAACTCAGGCGCCCAAGAGGGAAACTTTTAACTCTGTGTGTTTGTTAATTTAAACAAAATTAAGAGTTTATTAACTTACTTGAGAGAGAAAAAAATGCACATATGCACACAGCAGGGGGAGAAGCAGAGGAAGAGGAAGAGAGAATCTGAAGCAGATTCATGCTGAGCGTGGAGCTCAGGGTGGGGCTTGATCCCAGGACCCTGAGATGATGACCTGAGCTGAAACCAGGTGTGAGACGTTTAACTGACTGAGCCATCAAGGCGCCCCAATTTTTAAAAATTTTTGAGCTATTTAAATTTATTACGTGGCAATTTAAATTCCAAGGTTTTTTAAAACAAAAAGAATACTTTTGTGATCAGAAGGCAGGTGAGATTGCAGGAGGCACACTGAGTAGTTCATATGTTATCCGTGGGAACTTATTTGGATAACAGAACGCTTTATTTCTTTTAGGTTTATGGTCAAGGTTTAAAAAGAGATGTTTTAAGCTCATCAGGAAGATGCCTATTATTGGTCGTAAGGTAAGTAGAATCCGTGTGTATATCTTCCTGCCCACCTGCTACCCCATGATCATGACCTCTTTCTGTTTACTTAACCTAGTGTGAATTCTCAAGGGCGAGGGGTGATTTTTGTCCCCCTCCCCCTCAAGGAAGATCTGACAGTGTCTGAGGACACCTTTGATTGTCACAACTGGAGGGGCTTCCTGTTGGCATTCGGTGGCACGCGGCCAGGGGTGCTGCTGAAATCCTGCAGGGCCCAGCAGAGAATTGCCTGGCTCAAAATGTCAGAAGTGCCAAGGTTAAGAAACCTGACTCAACCCTTTCTCCAGCCTATTTGACCAAAGGAGACAGACGATGTCTACTAAGGCAGAATTTTGCAGTTAGAAAAGCTGACCGAAGGGGCATGATGCTTCCGAGGAGTGTGCGGACTTGAGACGCGTGTCTGGGGGCCGGTGTTTCCGTGGTAGGTCGGGGTTGACACACTTGCTCTGTGAAGGACCAGACAGGAAACATTCTAGGCTTTGCAGGCCATACCGTGTCTGTCAGCACTGTTCATGTTGGCCCCCGGAGCGGGAAGGCAGCACAGGGCCATAGATAGGTAAAGGGTGAGCCTGCTTGTGTTCCCCTGAACGGCCAGGGGCCAGATCCCGGCCATAGTCTGTGGATCCGAGGTCTAGAACCCAGAGAGCTCTGTTCTCTTGCTCTTCGCACCTCGCTGTGGCAGGTATGTTCCCTTCACTGTGTCTCTGTCCCCTCACCCACACTGAGGAGAGGACAGTCACCTCTGTACCCTTCCCACCTGCTCCTCATCACAGAAGATGGACAGTCAGGTGAGCCCTAAGGAAAGCACACAGGCCCAGATGTCTTTGTCTCCCTCCGCGTCCTGTATGCCCCTTGGCTTTCTTTTGAGCCTTTTTTTTTTTTTTTTTTAAGATATTTATTTGAGAGAGAATGAGAGAGAGCGTGACGGGGGTGGGGTGGGGTGGGGGGGTGGGATTTGAGGCAGAAGCAGACTCCCCGCTGAGCAGGGAGCCTGATGTGGGACTCAGCTTAACCAACTGAGCCACCTAGGCATCCCTCCTTTGAGCCTTCTTTCACTTTTGGCCTTCAATTCCCTTTCCCTTTTCCCCTTTCTTGGCCCAGCCGGAACAGATGTCAGTCATCTTTAGCCTTTGACCCAAATCCATTCAGACCCTTGTGCTAACTAACTCTCCTGTAACTGTGTATTTATTTTCAGGTTCACTTCCTGTAGCGAAGCAGAAATAGTTATTGGTGTAGAAAAGGGGAGTGGGAATAAATAGACTTTTGTTTGACCCTAAGTCATCTTAAGCCTAAAATGAAATCTCCTTGAGTTGTGCTAGAGTTACGGGGTAGGGAGAGGGCCACTGTAAAGGGTAGACTGGATTTGAAAGAACAGTAGCATTTCCTCTTTTCATTCTCTGTATTTTTCTGCTCTGTATTTTCTGCTCATAGATTTCTCCTGTGGTTTCAGATTTGGGGACAAATAAATGCTAGGGTTCCAGAACCATTCTTATAAATTTATAAAATAACAGAATTGGAAGGCACATAGAAACTATATAATCACCTTTCATTTTTTAGAAGCAGATTTTGAGGCTCAGAGATAGGAGTTCTTTGTTTTGAGCAAGTGTGCATGTGTCCCTGTCTCATTCCCTTACGTTCACTTAGCCCACGGTCTGTGGGCCCCTGCTGAGCATCAGGTACCGCTCCAGGTGCTGGGGACCGACTCCCTGCTCTGTGCAGCCTGCATTTTCCTGGGAACAGCAGAATATGGATACATGAACAAATATACAAGAATTTCACTTTGAAATAAGTGCTGTGAGGAAATTAAAATGTCATAGAGGCTCTGAGGCAGGCATTGGGGGAAAGGTACTTGCTGTGCTTTCTAATATGATCCAGCATCGTTATGTGTCTCCTCTGTTTTGTTACAGCAGCAGTCTGGTTGTGGAAGCTCGGCTTCCATGGCTCGGTCCGGTTCTGTGCTCGCCATTTAGGCAGCACAGTCCGTGTACAGCTTTAAAACTACTTTCATGCTCATCACATGCCTCCCCACTGCCCCGGGGTGCGCCCTCCGCTGCCTGCTGGATCCTGCCCCCTAGAGTGGCTGGCGTGGTTCCTAGGCAGGGCTTTCCCTGCGGTCTCACTGGGAGTCGCATCTAGGAGGCACGTTCTATCCTCTACAGCGAGAGATGGGAAAGACTGGGAAAGTCACAACACTTGGGATCAGATCTTGGGCCGCAGACCTTCACAAACCGGTCGCTGAAACGGTCTCGCTGTGATGCACACAAATTGTGACCTGGAGCCACTCTCCCTGGCCTGACCCGCCAACGGTCCGTTAGTGCAGATAGCCGTCCCTGCTGGGTTTTGTTGTGTTTTCAGACTCTGCTGTCTTCCCCGCAGCACTTCCCACTACTTGACTTTCATTTTTCTGTGTCTGCTGCTACAAGGAAGTGTCATGAGAACAGAAGTTCTCACTCGTACCACCTAGTGTGTTCTGTTCGCTGTGTCTCCCTGGCCCCTGGGGATTGTTGGGTGACGAGGAAGGGAAAGCACACTCTGTTGCCGTGAGGACGGGACCAAGGAGAAAGAGCCATGGCTGATAAAGTGTACAGAAAGGACGTCAGTCCCCCTAGCACTGAAGCGTCAGAGAGTACAGATGGCAGAGAGCCCGAGGAGATCGAATGTGGTCTCCCCGCAGCCCCAGGGGTCTTGTGCATGCGCATGGGGAGCCCCACAGGGCCTCGGCATTCTGGGCATGCTCCGTGCGCGTCTAGTGACCGGGCTCATCTCCTGCACGAGCACTGAAATCCCTTCTGCTGCTTGGCTTATTTTCTGGCTGCCATTTGTGGTTCCACCTTTGTTTCTTTAGCACACACAGTGGCTGCTGCCAGGACACTGATAGGGTCCAAATGCCGTGCTCGGAGAGGTGCTGATGCTCACTTGTGTGAACCCAGTAAAGCAGGGGCGATGTCGGCATGGCACAGAAAGGGGGTCGGGGAGGGCGGGGGGACTGGATGCACCTTTGACTTTCAGAGAGGGAGTTGACTTTTCAGGCCTCTAAGAGCCTGCCTCACATGCTAGCAAATAGCTGAGCAGCTGGAATGTCCCCATATCTGTTGAAGAAGAAAAAAATACCATTCCTGTTCTGTCACACGGTGTGGCGCCCAGCCCTGAGCAGTTGACTGGGCGTTGTAACTGGTTCTTCAGTTCCCTGGCCCGTATCCTTCCATCGCCTTGTTAACTTTGCCTTTCTTTCCTTTGGAGATCCAAGAGAAGGTGAACAAGACCAAGGATGATATAAGCAAGAACATGTCCTTCCTGAAAGTGAACCAAGAGTATGTGAGAGCTCTGCCCTCTCAAGGTCTGAGCACGGCAGCGGTCCTGGAGAAGCTCAAGGAATACAGCTCCATGGGTATGATTGTGGGCGGACGCGAGCTGCTCGCTCTCCTGGCGTGGCTGCTTTGGTTTGGTCATTGTTTAGTGTCCAGAGGTTAAGAATGCTTCATCCCTAGAACTTATGTGTTCATCCTGTCTCAGAGGCTGAATTTCATATTATAAAAATCAGGCTTAAATTCGTCCTTCATCCATACAGCAAACAAATCTCAGAGACAGTGGAACTGGAACTTGATCCCATTTCCTTTTGTAAGCCTGAATCAAACAGATACATTGGTTTCTTAAAGAGAGAATATATGTAATAAAAATGAGGTACAGATTCATTACTGAAATTGTGAAATCTACACAAAGGCACAAAAGAAAATCCCATCATCATAAGATAAACACAGAGCTATACACACACACGTTTGTATGCCAGAATTTTAATAGTGTTTTTGTGTAATAAACATACACACACCTATAAATACATATATCTACATGAACACATAAGAGAAGGATAAATACACCGAGTAGCTTAATGTTTAAGAGTGTAGCCCTGGGCACCTGGGTGGCTCAGACATTAAGTGTCTGCCTTCTTCGGCTCAGGTCATGATCTCAGAGTTCCAGACTTGAGCCCCGCATCGGGCTCCCTGCTCGGCGGGAAGCCTGCTTCTCCCTCCCTCACCTCCCCTGCTTGTGCTCCCTTTCTCACTTTGTTTCCCTCTGTCAAATAAATAAATAAATAAAATCTTTAAAAAACAAACAACCAAACAAAAGAGTGTAGCCCTGGTTGGCTGAGTCAGGGGAGCATGTGACTTAATCTCAGGGTTGCAGATTTAAGCCCCACCTTGAGTAGGGAGATTACTTAAAAATAAAAAAATAAAAATAAAAGATTTTATTTATTTGAGAGAGAGATAGAAAGCTCTAGCATGGAGGAGAGGGAGCAGCGGGCTCCCCACTGAGTAGGGAGCCAGATGTGGGACTCAGTTGATCCCAGGACCTGGGATCATGATCTGAGCCAAAGGCAGACACTTAACTGGCTGAGCCACCCAGATGCCCCATAGATGTTGACTATTAACACAAACACAGGTTTGTTATAGATTAAGATCATATTGTAAGTACTTTTATCTTTGTAAAGATTTTATTTATTTATCTGACAAACACAGCGGGAGAGGGAACACAGACGGGGAGTGGGAGAGGGAAAAGCAGGCTTCCTACCAAGCAGGGAGCCTGATGCGGGGCTCAATCTTGGGACTCTGGGACCATGACCTGAGCGGAAGGCAAGATGCTTAACAACTGAGCCACCCAGGGGCCCCATATTGCAGGTACTTTTAAGAAAATAAGCTTTTTAGTTAGTCATAATTTTTGATTTGTAGAGAATTTGCAGATTCATATATACAGAGATTTCCCATACACCTGGCTTCTCCTGAAGTTAACATCTAAAGTGACCATGATTCACTTATTGAAATAGTAGTAGACTAAACAGCACATTCTATTCCTAGTTCACCAGGTTTTCCACTAATGTCCTTTTTAACATTCTAGGCTCCAATCCACAATACCACATTGCATTTCAGAAAATATACTTAAAAATTTCTAATTGACATGTGTTGAGATTTTGACATTGGATGGTGTATAATTAGCTGTAGTCCAGGATTTATGGATGATGCAAAGCAGGGCTCAGCCATCTGAGACCTGGACGTTAAAGGTTTCTGTGATCGTGAGGGCACTTTGCTGCCACCATTGCCTTCCCCTCCTTTTCTGGGTCCTTGTCAATAGCACTGGTAAGGTAACAGGAAATGAAACCATGTATTCTATTTTTGAAAGGCTGGTGGCCTCTGGTCTGAAGACATGCATGGGACAGTCCAAAGTCCTGTGGAATCAAGCTAGAGCTTGGCAGATTGCCTGAGGATGAGGGGTCTTTCTGGATGTTCGCTACTCATTCTTCTGCTCTCTTGTTGGAGCTGAAGATCTTGGCTTTATAGAGCCCATGGCGACAGTTTTCAGTTAGTGTGTGTCTAGTAGCTTTGTCACTGCCCACTCTCAGTAGGGCACGGCTGTGTTGTAGCAGAAGTACTTGCTACCCGCATCAGCAGATTCGGTGATACTACATAGTCGGTCTTTGGAGAAGCACCTGACACAGGAAGTGGAATTGTGGGTGGGTTTCAGGCTCGTGTGAGGCCAGGGCCACTGAGACCAGGGTGCTGATGGTATGTGCATCATCGTGGTCAGGGGTTCGGTGCCCTGGCTCCAACACTGGTGATAGCGTGCTGCGGTTTCATTCTTTGCCTTGCTCTTCCCTGCTAGCTCTGCTCATCATGTTCTCCCACTTCTTTGATTGGATAGGAAGGGGAGAAAAAGGTCAAGTGAGCCGTGCAGAGACCAGAAAATGAGTATAGGTAAAGGAACAGTTTCCCACTGGTAGAAGGCCACTGGGGATGATGACAACGTCATCATTGGACTGTAGTATACCGGGATGCTGTTAATATCTGTTTCACACTGTTGACGGTAATGGAAGATCTTTCATCTTTATTTTGCTATGATATGTCTTTATTGGAATTTTTTTCTTGATTTAACATAAGAACACCTTTGGGTCTCCACTCAGTTTTTTTTTTTTTTTTCTTTTGTATCCAGAGGTATTTCTTCGTATTTCGGGGAAGTTCCTGCTTACTGACCTGGTGGTCTTAACTTTCTCTGCAGATACCTTCTGGCAGGAAGGGAAAGCGTCCGGAGCCGTTTACAGCGGGGCAGAGGAGCTCACCCAGCTCCTGGTCAAGGTGAGTGCCGGCCCTCCCAAGGCGGCTTGTGTGCTCTCTGCCCTTCACACTACCTCAGTTTTTCTCCTTCCTTTTGTAGTTAAAAAAAAAAAAAATTAAGGAAAGTTTATTGTTAAAAATAAGTTTAGGGGCGCCTGGGTAGCTCAGTCATTGGACATCTGCCTTCGGCTCAGGTCATGATCCCAGATTCCCAGGATGGAGCCCTGCATGGGGCTCCCTGCTCGGCGGGAGGCCTGCTTCTCCGTCTCTCACTCCCCCTGCTTGTGTTCCCTCTCTCGCTGTGTTTCTCTCTGTCAAATAAATAAATAAAATCTTTAAAAAATACAAGTTTAAAAAGTTTCTCTTTACCCACACATAGATGATTATGGATAATATTGTCAGAGACATCTTCAGTCCATGAAAAAGTATAATATTACTTATGTTTCCAGGCTTTTTAGGTGCCCGTGTAGAAGGCAGATTACTGGGGAAGGTAGTCAGTTCCCCATCACTTGAGGTTATTAATGACAAGGTATACTTTGATGAGGAAAGAGGAGGAACAGACACTTGGCCATCATTTCCTGTACCACCTGAGTCTCAGATCAAATGATTTGAGAATGAGCAGTGGGTTCATTTATAATTGAAATAATTCTCATTTTTTGGTCGACTTTTAGAGTTGCCTCTAGCCTTTTCCTCTCCTAATCCAATTTATTTCCTAAGCCCTGTTTTGTCATATAAATTTGGCATTAGACTTAACAGTCTTTAAGGTCTTTATGTTTGATTATGATAAATTATGAAAGTGCTCCTGCCTTACTAAATACTTCAGGTTTGGCTCAACTGTGTCTTGACATAATGTTCTGATCTTACTTCCTGGCTTGAAAATCTTTCAGTGGCTTCCCGCTATCTATGGGATAAAACCCAAGCTGCTTACATAGCAGAAAATGCAAGCCCCGTCGAGAGCCGCCTCCCACCTGTGTTTTTCAACCACCTCTGTTACTTTTCCATGTAAACATGAACTTCTGCCTTTCCTCTTCACTGAGTGTACCTCGCCCTTATCATGTTTTCCTCCCCTCCTTCATTCCAGCCCTTCTGCATGATGAGAATTGTCATGGTTCTGCATGTACTGACACCTCAGAACCCTCCAGCTGTTTGTTATTCCCTCCTTAGGGCTCCTTCTGTCACTTGCATACTTCTGGTATCACACTTAGAACAATTGCTGCTTTGGGCAGGGTGCTCTCCTAAGGGCTTTGCATGCCTTGTGTTATTTGCTTAGCCAGAACCCTGTCAGGTAGATACCATGATTATCCCCTTGGGCGCAGGAGGACACTGAACCTTAGAGAGGTTTTTTGACCTCAGATTACACAGTGAGAAGTAATAGGCAAAGGCACACTGGGTCTATTTGGTGTTTTAGTATGTGTTTTGAACCACATTTATAGTTCTCTCTCATCACACTGTAAAATAACTTCTTGGCAAGTGTGTCTCCTCGACTGTATTTTGATCTTCTTTAGAGGAGAACACATATCATACCATTTTTCCCAGTTTCTGGTGTTGTGCCTGGTATCAATATATTTAGTCCTCCTGCTTCATATCTCTGTGCATGTCTTTGCAGGCTTATGGAGATTTCGCATGGAGTAATCCACTGCATCCAGATATCTTCCCGGGACTGCGGAAGATCGAGGCCGAGATTGTGAGGATAGCTTGTTCCCTGTTCAATGGGGGGCCGGATTCCTGTGGATGCGTGAGTATATGTAGTGGCCTCCAACAGTGTTATGCTTTTAGCTTAAAATAGAAGAGTTCATTGAGAACATTTTGTTACACAGGTAAAAATGTGATTATTGGTAGGAAGCTCAGATTAGCGGCAATGTAAAAATAAAATACTAACTTTTGGGATTTTTAGAGCATCAACATTTTATTATATATTTCTTAAGATACTTTTCAGTTTTGTATTTTGAAAAATTTTAAACATGAGATTACTAGAATAGACAACACCCTGGATTCAGTTACTGTAAATATTTTGCATATGCTGTGTCTGCTCCTTCTTTCTCCCCCTCCCTCCTTGATCCATCCAGTACACTTCCAGTACGTAGGTCTTCTGTGCTGTCGGCTCTCTGCACTTTTAAGAGAACATCAGTTAAGCAACCCCAAAACAGTTTGGCCTCATCTAGATAAGTCGAAGAAACACGTATCTCATGACCCTGAAATCTCACTACTCAGGGTATATGCCCTAGAAAAACTGGCTCGTGTGTATCAGGATAGCTGGATATTCATAGCAGCCGCGTCCATGGTGATGAGAAGCAGAAGGAGGGGTGCCTGGGGGGCTCAGTCGTTAAGCGTCTGCCTTCAGCTCAGGTCATGATCCCGGAGTCCCAGGATCGAGCCCCGCATCGGGCTCCCTCCTGCTTGTGTTCGCTCTCTAGCTGTGTTTCTCTCTGTCAAATAAATAAAATCTTTAAAGAAAAAGAAAGAAAAGTGGAAGTAATTCAAATGTCAGTCAACAGTGGAGTAGAAAATTACAGACTGCTCCATGTGTCTCGATCCATTGTAGCTGCTACTCTGATGCTCACATCGGCCCATTTTGACCCGTGGGAGCCTCTTGATTTTGGCCTCTGAGTCCTTTTGTATGACTTAAGTGGTCTTTGAAAGCTTCCTTTCTTTCCTTTTTTCAGCTGTTTGTCCACAGAGCCCTGTTTCATTTAGAACCACGGCAAATACTTACATGCTCCCCAGTCCAATTTATAGAATACTTACACAGAATTAACCGGAAAAACATCGAGAGAGACAAACCCAAACAGTAAAAGGAGATTGGAGAGACATGAGGGCTGGAGTGAGAAGGGCTGCCACGCACCCGGTTGGTGTGTAATTAGCTATTAAAACAGCCAGTGTTATCAGCCGCTGCGGAAGCCGGGGCGTTGAAGGTGGTGGAAAGACAGGCTGTGAGGTGCCCATTGCTGGAGCTGGGAGATGAGGACAGAGGTTTCATGGATTCCCTCTTCAGCCGTGTCTCCCCTGCATTTGAGTTCTTCCATTGGGTTTTTGTTTTTTTAACTTCGTTTACTGTATTCTTCATTTTTGAGAATTTTGTCTTAATCTACTTGGTGTTTTTCTTTCTTTTTTTAAAATTTAGGCCAAGTTTTTGCTCAAGTTTATTTATTTATTAATTACTATTATTATTTAAGTAAGCATTATGCCTAAGGTGGGGCTCGAACTCACAACCCTGAGGTCACCCTTTACATGCTCTGCCAGGCGCTCCTGCATGGGAGTTATTTATTGTTTCTTTTCGTTTATTTAAATACATGTCATGTAATTATTTTATATTCTGTGTCTGATAGAATTGTCAGACAGAATTGTTACTCATGAGCCTTATCTGTCTATTTCTGCTGGTTTCACTCATAATTGTCTTGTATCCTTATATTTGTGACCTTTTTTTTTTTTTTTTTTAACATCTTCCTGAGACCTTCTCTCTGAGGCCAAGATTGAAGTTAAGCTCTTGCAGAAAAGATGTGTAATTACTTCTGCCTTCTGGCGATTGCCGGGGCCTTGCAGGGAGGCTCTGTCACATGGGGACCCATCTGAGTGGGATGCTCAGGGTGCAGTCTCCTCCTACAGAGGGCACGTGAGTTCACGCTGCAGACCCACGGGAAAGCTGTCTTGTGAACCGTTCTGGAGAAGTCCTTATTTTTCTTTACCAGAGCTTCAGGTCAGGGTTAAGAAAGCAGTTTTTCTTGCTGTCCTCTTCTGCACCAGTGGGGTTCCATTTCTGGTTCCCCTGAGATGTGGGTATAAGTCCCAGGTTCTCCAGCTGTCTCCTGTGAGACTCTACCGTGGGTAGGCCCTCAGTTTACCTTCTCTTTGTTTGTCATGGTGGGGGTTGCTGGTCTCTGAGGGGGCAGGCAGCGTCCCGCAAAGTTGAAACCAGCTTTGGCACTCACTTATCTGCTAGGGTTCTTGATTATGCTCTCTTTGGATTCAGTATATTCCTTTATGTGATAAGCTCAGTGATGGATGTAAAATAAATTTTAATGTTTTATGAGGCTTTTTAGTTGTTTCCCATAGGAGGGCAGGCTGTCCAAGATGTCTAATCTATTATTGCTGGAAATAGGAATTCCATGATTGTTTTTTCTCCTCTGTGTGATCTTTGTACACTTTATAGCCTCTCTTACTCTGGATCTGCTCTTCCCCAGTTTCTTTCTAAGCCGCTCAGTTATACTTAGAGAATATGATTTTACAGATGGGTGACCATGCCCGTGTTTCTTCTCCGAACACCTTTTGGTTATGTGTCTAGCCAGAGGGACACAGGTGTAGAGAGGCAGCGATCTTTCAGTCTCTGTCTTGTTTTAATCTGGGTTCAGTAAACTTGCCTTAAACCTTTCCTCTAAGTCCTGATCTTTATTCTCGGCAGTGTTTATTCTGTTCTTCGTGTTCTTACTAATCTGTTGGAGTCATTTGGTTCTCTGTGTTTTAGGTCTGCAGTCTCATTCTCTTGTTTTGGTGTCCAGTCTTTCAGCTCTTGTTTTCTTCAATTTGTGTTCTTGTCATGTTGTCCTGTACTGAGAAGTAGTACAGGAATTCCCTTTCTCCTTAGACTGTTATCTTTTGAGTTAGGCTTTTATATTGCATGCTGCATTTTTCTTTCTTTCTCTTTTTCTTTCTTTCTTTCTTTCTTTCTTTCTTTCTTTCTTTCTTTCTTTCTTTCCTTCTTTCCTTCTTTCCTTCTTTCCTTCTTTCTTCTTTCCTTTCTTTCCTTTCCTTCCTTTCTTTCCTTTCTTTCCTTCCTTCCCTCCTTATATTTTTTGCATAGTTACCATGCCCTTTTCTTTCACTGTAGCTCATGCTGATCACAATATTCTGTTTTGTTCTGACACATGCTAACATAACAGACTTCTCATCTGAGAGCATTAGTTTGAGGGCCTCTTGGTTTCACCTGCATTAGAAGATCAGGCCTCACCTGTATTAGAATATCTGGATTTCTTCTGAGATTTTGTTAAAAGTGATCTGTTAGAGTTCACTCTGCCTAGTTGGAAGACAGTAGTACCCTTTGGGCTTTGATTATTTCTTTAACCCATCCTATATTCCTGAAGCTGTGACTTTGAGGGGTTAGTCCCAATGTCCTCTCTCCCCAATTTGCCTGTTTCTCTCTAGCTGTCATGTCTGCCACTCACTGAGTGGAAGATAAGGAACCCCCCTCCACTTCTCTGAAGATTTGGGAGGTATTAATGAGAATCCTCAGGATTTTGCTGGCTTACTGGACAATTTTCAGGGCTTGGAGGAGGGATTAGGAACTGTGTTTTGCTCTCTGCTGTGCTTTAGTAGCTTGTCTCTTTTTTTCATTGCCCATATTTGAAGTTTATTGCGTTGGAATTCTCTCTGTTTCTATGTTTGGTGGTTGTTATTGCAGCTTTCTGCAATGGGTTTCTTCCTCCTTTTAGGTACTGGGGGAGAGAAAGTCGCTGTGAGGTAGGTTCAGTGTTTCATCTTAATGCCAAGTCCAACCCCAGGGGTATTTTTGCATTGTTACAGTATCGGGGATCGGGAGAAGGATGGAGTCTGAGATCCCTGGTGTTTTCTAACACTTAGACTCTTACAAGAGAACAAATTACCTCTGGGGTAATTTGAGTTTCTCTGTTTCTCTCACTCAGTCTCTGTCTCTCTCCATCTCTCTGTCTCTTGATGAACTGCTTTTGGTGAAAAAAGTTCAGAGTTCAGAGGTGGGAATGAGAAGTCAGAGCTGCATGGCCAAGGTCTTAAGCTCTTCTCGTTCTTTGTTCTCCAATCTAAGGGATCTTTTCCTGTTAGTAACTTCATTTGCCTCAGAATGGATGAGAAGTGACTTCAAGTACTGAAAGAACTTGTGTTGCCCCCGGGAGCAGTCTTGGCGTGTGCAAAGGCCTCTGGGTCCAAATAGCATCTGAAGGAAAATTCTCCCAGCAGGCTGTGTTCTCCTCTTATTCTCTCACATACTTCTCATTTATTACAGCAAGAGTTTTGTAAATGTCAGAAGAAGCTGACTAACATTACAAGTAGTTACTGAAGCTTTTTATCTTCTGATTTCACAGTTTTCCATTTTTCTTTGGACACGGAGGGTAGAAGGTAAGGGGGGTTAGCATGTTTAGACACAGAATTTGGGGATCAGAAATAAAAATTAGAAGTAGAATTTAGGTATTCCTGCTTTTATAGTCAAAAGTACGCTGTTGTTTGCCCAACAAATAATGATGTTGATTTGATTAGTTATTGGACTAAAAATAGGGCGTGTGTGCCGGCTGACTAGGGGTTTGGAAATCCTTTTGCTTAGGTCATCACTGAACCTTAGCAAGAGGCTGACGCCCTGGAGACTTGGACAATGCTGGTCCTTCCTGACTTGCTTCATAGCTCGCTTGGCTCCTCATGTGACAGTCTGAGGTTTTGTGCTAGACCACAGGGCGCTCTGCTGATGTGCAGAGCTGACCTCCAGGAGAAGCACTGTCATCTCCTCCGCCAGAAAAGTGCAGGGACTACACACAGGCGGGGGCCCCGTGCCCAAGTTCAGTGCCTTAGTTTGTGGGTGACAGACATGTGTTTCGTGAAGACTTCCTGAATCACAGCTATTCTCCCATGTAACTCCTAACCACTGGGATTCTGCAGCCTGGGGTGTTTTTGTCCTCTATGTCCCTATTATAGGAAATTCCAGAAATCCCCCTCTCTCATACCATCTCGTGTTAAGCTTCACCAAAGGAACAAATGTAGAAAGTTTTTCCTTTTTTTAATTTTTTTTAAAATTTAAATTCAATTAACGTATAATGTATTATTTATTTCAGGGGTACAGGTCTGGGATTCATCAGTTGTACGCAGTACACAGCACTCACCACAACACATACCCTCCCCAATGTCCATCACCCAGCCACCCCATCCCTCTCACCCCCCTCCTCTCCTGCAACCCTCAGTTTGTTTCATGAGATTAAGAGCCTCTTATGGTTTGTTTCCCTCTCTGATTTCATCTTCTTTCATTTTTCCCTCTCCTGCTATGATCCTCTGCCTTGTTTCTTAAATTCCACATATCAGTGAGATCATATAATTGTCTTTCTCTGATTGACGTATTTTGCTTAGCATAATACCATCTAGTTTCATCCATGTTGTTGGAAATGGCAAGATTTCATTTTTCATGGCTGCATAATCGTGTGTGTGTGTGTGTCAGTCACATCATTTTATCTGTTCATCTGTCCATGGTCATCTGGGTTCTTTCCATAGTTTGGCTACTGTGGACACTGTTGTTGTGGATACTGCTTAGGATCACTACATTTGTATCTTTAGGGTAAATACCGAGTAGTGCAGTTGCTGGATGGTAGGATAGCTCTATTTTTCACTTTTTGAGGAATCTCCATACTGTTTTCCAGAGTGGCTGCACCAGCTTGCATTCCCACTAACAGTGTAGGAGGGTTCCCCTTTGTCCGAATCCTTGCCCACACCTGTCATTTCCTGACTTGTTAATTTTAGCCATTCTGACCGGTGTGAGGTGGTATCTCACTGTGGTTTTGATTTGTCTTTCCCTGATGCCAAAGGATGTTGAGCACTTCTTCATGTGTCTGTTGGCCATTTGAATGTCTTTGGAGAAATGCCTGTTCATGTGTTCTACCCATTTCGTGATTGCATTATTTGTTCTTTGGGTGTTGAGTTTGATAAGTTCTTTATAGGTTTTAGATACTAGCCCTTTATTTCATACATCATTTGCAAATATCTTCTCCCATTCTGTCGTTTGTCTTTTAGTTTTAATGACTGTTTCCTTTGCTGTGGAAAGCTTTTTGTCTTGTTGAAGTCCCAAAAGTTCCTTTTTTTTTTTTTAAGATTTTATTTATTTATCTGATAGAGAGATCACAAGTAGGCAGAGAGGCAGGCGGAGAGAGAGGAGGAAGTGGGCTTCCCACTGAGCAGAGAGCCTGACGAGGACCTCGATCCCAGGACCCTGAGATCATGACCTGAGCTGAAGGCTGAGGTTTTAACCCATTGAGCCACCCAGGCACCCCCAATAGTTCATTTTTGCCTTTGTTTCCCTTGTGTTTGAGATGCATCTAGCAAGAAGGTGCTGCAGCAAAGTTTTACTTTTTATCAACTGATGCTTCTGGATGGCATTGGGTGAATTATTTTAGTCTTCTTAGGGGCTCAGTTTTCTTACCTGTACAGTGAAAAAGTTATCAAAGCTGTGGCTTTGTTTTTTTGTTTTTTTAAGTGATTCTTTTTAACTTTTTAAAAAATTTTTTAAAAATATTTTCTTTATTTATTTGACAGTGAGAAACTCAGAGAGGGAACACAAGCAGGGGGAGTGAGAGAGGGAGATGCAGGCTTCCCACCGAGCAAGGAGCCTGATGTGGGACTCGATCCCTGGTCTCTGGGATCATGGCCTGAGCTGAAGGCAGTTGCTTAACCAACTAAGCCACGCAGGCGCCCCTCATTCTTTCTTTTTTAAAACCAAAAAAAATTGTTCACTTGAGAGAAAAAGAGGTCGGGAAGAGGGACAGAGGGTGAGAGAGAATCTCAAGCAGACTTCCACTGAGCTTGGAGCTGGATGTGGGGCTCGATCTCCCAACTCACACCTGAGCTGAAATCAAGAGTTGGATGCTTAACCAGCTGAGCCAACCCCACCCCCTGAAATGATTTGTTCTTAGATGTTGTTGAAAGCTAGCCTGATGGGTATGAGGTGCCTGTGTTGGTCTACTGAGAGGCAGATCAGGCTTTGAGAAATGCTAACTGGGGTTCTGTTAAGTGCCAGCGTTTAGGCTAGGAGCTTGGAATATTGTTGCAAGCGGATTGGTCCCCGCCTTCATGAGTTTATAGTCTCGTGAGGGAAACCGGGTGCCGGGTGCGTGACATCACCTTTAAGTATTCAGGTTACAACTCCCGGTAAAGAAATTCACCAATAACAGAGGGCTAGGCCTGGTTTCAGGAAAACCTTTTACTTCGTTTTAAAACACTAGGATTTTTGTTTTGATTTCAGATAAGTGAGATAACCAACTTCTAAGTAGAGGCTTCTGCTTTTCTTTTCCAAAGAAAAAGCAGTTCACTTTGGAATGTCCAAACTTTCTCTTCTTGATCTTCTGAGGTATTCCATAGTTTACTAGGCTTTGGACTGCAGTTTTCATTCTGCAGCGGGCACTGAAAATTTAAATCAGTGCCTGTAATGCTGATGTTTTTGAGCGTTGTAAAATGCGCTCTCCTGTCTGCAGCTGGCGAGCAGCAGAAGCGTAAACGCTCGCGTGCTGGGGACGTCTGAGGAGCTGGTGCATTTTTCCATACAGTGTAAAGACTCTGCTCCTTTTTATTTCATATTTTTTATTCTCCGGAACCAAGATTGGGCTTAGCCGATAAAGCCTCATTTCCTTTGAGAAGACATGGCAGTGTCCAGTCTGCAGAGTGCATCCCAGAGCTTGCCTGCTGCCGCATCCGACGCCACCGTAGGCTGGGACGTGCATGTCCACAGCTGTCCCTCACCCCTCTCGTGGGGGACATCTCTTCTTCATTTGCAGGTGACCTCTGGGGGAACAGAAAGCATACTGATGGCCTGCAAAGCTTACCGGGACCTGGCCTTTGAGAACGGGATCAAAACTCCAGAAATGTACGTATGTGTGGCTTTGGGGCTTATCTGTTTGGAGTACTGCGGCTGGAAACAGCCTGACTAGGTGTTTTCTCCTCTTCCCTCTTCCTCTGGCAGTTCCAGTCCTCGTTAAAGGTCATTCCCTTTCCCAGCCCCCAAGTTTATATGTGGTATATACTGAAACTAAGAATGAAATCCTTTTTCTAAATGTGACAGAGTAATAGGACTACATCTTCGAATTCTATGATATTTATTTAAATAATCTGGATCCTAAGGAAAACTCTCTACTTCCCTTAAGTTCACTGAAAGTTACTTAAAAATAATAGGCTGCCTCAGGGTTGCTTCCTAAGAAAATCAGCCTGAGGGCTGCTTTCTGGGAGGAGAAATTTTTAAGATCTTCTGGAGATTTGTCCAGAATGCTGCCCCATGGACATAAGTTTGGGCTATTTGGCTGCATTTTTGGGTCTCTAGATCTTTTCTTTGCCCAGAGTGTTTATACATATCCTCTGGGTTACTGTTAACCCACAGGTGTCAGTGACTAAGGGCTGCCCGTGGTCTCATGCTGTGCTTCATCCTTAGCCTAAGAGAATAAATCAGGCTACCTCTCCATATATAAATCTCAGTGCCTGGTACTCTGTAATGGAGTCTTTCCTTCCTTAAAGGGAACAGATGGATTTTGAGAGTGCAGTAATTGAGAGAAGTCTGAAAGCAAATACTTAACCATGACTCAGTCTCCTTTTCAGTGCTGTTGTCTTTTTTTTTTAAAGATTTTATTTATTTGACAGAGAGAAGCACAGTGAGAGAGGAAACACAAGCAAGGGGAGTGGGGGAGGGAGAAGCAGGCCCCCTGCCAAGCAGGGAGCCCGATGTGCAGTTCGATCCCAGGAACCTGGGATCATGACCTGGTCTGAAGGCAGACGTTCAAGGACTGAGCCACCCAGGCACCCTCTTTTTTTTTGTTTTATTTAGTAGCTCTAAGCCCAACTTGGGCCTGCGCTTATGACCCCAAGACCAAGAGTCGCAGGCTTTACTGATTGAGCCAGCCAGGCACCCCCATTTTAGTACTATTTGAAGTGCTGCTGCTTCCAAGTGTGTAGGAACAATGGGAATTACAGTTTCTCACAGGCCCATGGGCTGTCAGGCCTGGAAGGAGCCACTGACCTGACACAAGCAGTCTTAGGTTCCTGCTTGGCCATGGGTTGTGTCAGCATGCCTGTACCCACCCACGGCTCCCTGGGTTTGGGGGGCTAGCCCGAGAAGGCTCTGCCTGAGGCCAGTCTGCTCCACAGTCCCAGGCCGTCATCCTCTCCCTGTCAGCCCTGATTCACGCTTTGGATTTCCTAAACCATAGGGAGAAGGTTTCTGTAGCAAATCAGTTGACCTCTTTTTCTTTGTGTTTAAAAAGTAAAACAATATAAACACTTGTAAAAATGTGAGGAAAAATAATTAGAAGTTTGCTCCTGGTTATGTAGGCCCGCTGCTGACTAGGCTCTCTCTTGAGCCCTGTTTGTTTTTTTTAAATTTTTTTTTTAAGGTTTTATTTATTTATTTGACAGAGGCAGAGATCACAAGCAGGCAGAGAGGCAGGCAGAGAGAGAGGAAGAAGCAGGCTCCCCGCTGAGCAGAGAGCCCGATGCGGGCCTCGATCCCAGGACCCTGAGATCATGACCTGAGCTGAAGGCAGAGGCTTTAACCCACTGAGCCACCCAGGTGCCTTTGAGCCCTGTTTTTACCTGAATTTCATTACTCTCTTCTCTGTCATTTAGTGTGGCCCCCCAGAGTGCCCACGCTGCATTTGACAAAGCAGCCAATTATTTTGGGATGAAGATTATACGGGTTCCGCTGAACAAAATGATGGAGGTGGATGTTCGGGTGAGTTTCCCTGAAGGGCCATTTCGTGCCACAGCCTGGGAGGCGCAGGGGCGCACCTGACTGACTGGCATTTTCCGGCGTCATGCCCCTTTGTCGGCGCCGGAGCTGCCAGGTTGCCACCGGCCGTGGTGACAGCGCGCGGCTCCGGGTTTTCGTAAAAGTCAAGCGCTCTGAGAACAACATGCTCCAGTCCCTGACTTGAGACTTGGCAGACCTGGGTTTTGCTTCCGGAACATCACTTTCTCCTCTCTGTAAAATGAGCGCGGACGGGACTCTCCCTGTGGTTCTCCCGAGCCCGAATCTGTATCCTCATCCATAGAATAGTAACTGTACCTTCAGAACTAAGCGGCCCAGTTTTGTAGCGCTAGCATTATTTCTGCCTGCCACCTATCCTGATACATTGACCGACAGATAAAAAGCCGTATGTAGCTCAGGTGCGGGCTCGTGTTCTGCTGACACGTGTCCACATGGCGATTCCTCACCGTAGTTGCACTACTGAGCACATTCCATTCCTCACATAGTTACCGTCATCCTTCTTCTTCCTTTTTTCTGGGTCAGAATACGTAAGGCTGCTCTCTCGACCCCTAGCTGGTCGCAGGCAAACGGTGCGCTGTGGTTAGGCGCAGCCACACGGCCGTCCACGAGTGGTCCAGGACGGCCTGTCAGGCACCCCTGAAACTTGGGGCCCCTCATCCTCCGGCCCCTGGCAGCTGCCATTCTGCTCTGTGCTTCTGAGTCTGACTGTCGTAGGTGCCGTGTATGTGAGGTCGTGCAGCATTTGTCCCTCTGTCCCTGAATGGCTTCCCTCAGCGGAGGCTCCTCTGGGTTCATCCATGTCGTCACAAATGGCAAGCTTTCTTTTTTAAGTCCCTGTTTTTGTGCCGTGCCCATCTGGAGAAGTCTGGTGTCTGGGTGCTGTAAGACTTGTGTCTGAGGCTTGTGACAGCCTGGGACAGCTGTAGAAGCCGTCCGTCCTTCACAGCCCAGAGGTGAGGAAACAGTCTAGGTGAACAGAAGTTGCTTGCCCCATGGTTCCACGCTGGTGAGTGGGCTTGGAACTCGCACGGGCTCCTCTGCCTCTTGCCCGATGCCTTTTTTTCTGCCACATCGTGGCCTCAGACCGTTTTCCTCAGATGGAGCCCTCTGGCCACATTTGCGTGCTGCCGCCGTGGTGGGGGGCCGTCTTCTCCTGGGTCGGAGAGGAGGAGGAAGTGGGCTGGAGGGGCGCAGACCTTGAGCTGGTGGCCTGCAGTGCTCTTGGCAGTGACACAGAAGGGGGGTCTGACGTGGCTTCTCATTTTCCTTTCAACCTTAAACCCCTAGGCAATGAGGAGAGCCATCTCCAGGAACACGGCCATGCTCGTCTGTTCTACCCCCCAGTTTCCTCATGGTGTCATCGATCCCGTCCCTGAAGTGGCCAAGGTACGTGGGAGAAATGGGCCGCTAGGCACTCAGGCTGAGATGTGAAAATAGAATCTAATGGTGTCATACTCGGCAGGGAGGAGCAAGTCTCAGTTTAGATGTGTGCACAAATTTCCCGAGCCGCATCGGAAGCCCTGCAGCTCTGTTTGGAGCCTCAGAGTGTTACTGGCTTCTGCTGTGGGAAGAAGACTTGGCTGAAACTGGATATTCTGCAAGAGTACTGACGTTTCGATTCAGCCGGGAAAATGAGCTGCGTTCAGAGCCTGCCTGCCCGAGGGTGGGGTCCAGCAGCACTGCCCGCCTGGCGCCCCTCCTCTCCACCCTGCACTTACCAAAGCCGGACCTTTCCCCTGTGTCAGAGGGCTCCTTGGGTCCTGCTTGATTTTAGAGTGAGGTTGAGGCCCTGTGTATTTAAATACAAAATGCCCCATTTCAGAGGAGTTATTTTGAAGCCTAAATATGTTTAAAAGATGAGATTTATTTGGAATGTCAAAACTGGCTGGTTTTTTGAAGCCTGAAAAACAGTCGGTAGCGGCCTTGTGGTTACAGCACACCTTTGTGCTGGCGTCTCGCAGAGTTTTTGTTACGTGGCTGTAAATGAAATTCTCTTGTGGTCTTTGTTTTTTGGAACTAGCTGGCTGTCAAATACAAAATACCTCTTCACGTAGACGCTTGTCTGGGGGGCTTCCTCATCGTCTTTATGGAGAAGGCAGGATACCCGCTGGAGCAGCCGTTCGATTTCCGGGTGAAAGGTGTGACCAGCATTTCAGCAGATACCCACAAGGTGAGACAGGGAAGCAACCCACTGTTAATCGAAGGGCACAGTTGATTATTTCCACTACTATCAACAAAATAAATTGGTTAAAGCATTAACTTCTGCTCCAACTGTCGAATTAAATCTGGCTCTTTGCTCTCCACGTGTAGCTGGTTCAGGTGGAAAAGTGTGGCGCTAGAGGTGACCCGTGATCGTGAAAAGGGACCTAGTGTCCTTGTGGCATACGGCTAAGAGTATTTCTGCATCCGCTGACTGAAAATAGCTGGGACACGGCAGGTCAGGGGCCCGCAGAAGAATGTTCCCTGAAGCTCGGATGTTCTGTGGGGTGGAGGGGAAGCAGTGAAGTTGATAGAGGAATCCCTGAGAGGATGCCCGTCGCTGCCATAGCTCCCGTGCTGTCGGGGCTCCTGCCCTGCGTAACAGGAGCCAGCTTCCCTTTGGAAAAAGGGAAGAACTGCGTGCTCGGGAACATTCAGATGCAGCCGGCCCTGGGGTGCTGGAACGAGTCTAGATTGGTCAGGAACGCACTGAAGCTCCACGTGGCTGTGGGAGAAGCGGTAGCAGCCTCAGGAATGTGTGCTGCGCTCTGGTGACACTCGCGGAGCGTGTTTTCATCTCTAGTATAGTGGAGACCTGTTTTTTAAACTCTTAAGTGATGCATGTGAATAGTCCGACAGGGTCTGATTTGGTTTTGCCTCGGCACCCAGGCAACCCCTTGCGCCCCTGTCCTTACCATCTCTCCCCGTGTGGGTCAGGGAGTGCAGTTGGTTCCGTGTTTGCTGCAGCGGGAGTTCACATTTCTATAAGGAAACCAAGTACGTAGGTGGTTTTTTAAAGGGGATTCCGTAGCTTCGAGATCTCGAACCCTGTGATGTTCGTGGAAAGGCAGCATGATTCGGAGCCAAAGGGCTGGGAAGGGAGCCAGCTCGTGATTTTAATCGCTCCAAGTCAGTCTCCGCCTTTTCCCCGATTTGCAGTGGAAATTTATCTTTGCTTCCGCCGTGATGCACCTCCCTGGAGTCCTATTTGCAGAAGAGAAGCCCTGTACAGGGGTGGGAAGTGTCGGTCAGCCGCCTCGGCCCTCACAGAGAGCATTGCAGCCCTGACCCTGCAGCGCCCTCCACCCTTAACATTCTGAGTGTGAATCCTTTGTGCGAGTGGGGCGCAGCGGGAAGAGGGCCCGGGAAGGAGCCATGTGCACGAGGAGCTCCGTGGGGCGGGCTCTCACCTGTGCGCTTCTCCCCCTCAGTATGGCTACGCCCCCAAAGGCTCTTCCGTGCTGCTCTACAGTGACAAGAAGTACAGGAGCCATCAGTTCTTCGTGGCGACAGACTGGCAGGGCGGCATCTACGCTTCCCCGACCATCGCGGGCTCCCGGCCCGGGGGCATTAGTGCGGCCTGTTGGGCTGCCTTGATGCACTTCGGTGAGAGCGGCTATGTTGAGGCCACCAAACAGATCATCAAAACCACTCGCTTCCTCAAGTCAGAGTATGTGTGGGAGATTGGGGTTCTGCCTCGTCTCTTGCTTTGTCTGCTCCTAGGCCCGAGGCCTCTGCCTGGCCCAGCACCCGTGCCCCAGCCCGTTCGCCATCCCCTAGCGACCAGGGCTTTAGGACAGCAGTGTAGCAGTGGGGTGCCAGCCTGGGAGCTGCCGGGCCTCAGAGGGTCCGATCCAGGCCTCATGTGTCGGCCCTATGTCCCAGAGGCGGTCTTCACGGCCGGCCGCTCTCACCAGGCGCCAGACGCTGTGCGGTATAATGCTGTAGACAGCGCTCCTCGCAGCTGAGCGTGCACCCTCGCTGTCGGGAGGGCCGTCACAGCACAGGTGGTTGGGCCCCTCTCCTCGGCTTCTCAGTCCGTCTGTCTGGGATGGGAGACTGAGGACCTGCGTGTCTGGGAAGCTCGCAGTGGCTCCCGAAGCTGCGGGTCGAGAGTCGCTGGTGGCCCAGTATCGGAGATGAGGCAGAGGGAATGGGGGAGGTGGGCGGGGAATCCCAGGGCTGAGATGCGGCTCGAACGAGCAGCGCGTTTGTCTGACACACCTGTTCGTGTCTCCCCTGTCTGTCTGTGTGGCTCCCCCGCCCCGGGGAGGCTTTCTCAGCATCTGCAGGGTGAGTGAAAGTGGCCAGTAGGCGTGTCTCATTTGGAAGAAGCTGGCAGGTACGCAGCAATGGACCCACGTGTTTGTGGACTGCTCTGCCATTTCTTGCTTCAGGGATTACATACACGACTTCTTAAATTGCTGAGACAGAGGACTTATTTTGCCAGGATTATTATTTTTTTTAAGTGCTTCTTTTATGCCTCAGATGCCCCTGGGGCACATCATACTTTGGGAATTAGGCAGAAAGGGTAGGAGCCCGTGATTCTGACTCATTGGAGCTCAGTGGGGTTTGGGCCTTTGAGTATTTGTAATGTTTGCGAATCACCAATCTCAGTCTCGCCACCTAATTTTAGAAGCCCTAAAAGATTAGATTGTATTATAGGGGACATGTTGCACGATGACAGAGATGATGGCCCGAGGAGTGTATGTGGCTGAAATCTCCTTTCTGTTTCTTTTGTTTAAGACTGGAAAATGTCAAAGGCATCTTTGTTTTTGGGAATCCCCAGTTGTCAGTCATTGCTCTGGGCTCCCGAGATTTTGACATCTACCGGCTGTTTAACCTGATGACTGCTAAGGGCTGGAACCTGAACCAGCTGCAGTTCCCGCCCAGGTAAGCCCGGGCAGCCGCCCGCCCTCTCTGCCGTCTGGGACTTCCAAACAGCCTGGGTAGCTGGGTGACCCAAAGCCTAGAGACTGACGGCGAGGCCAGCGCTTCAGGGCCAGCGGGGATCCATGCCATTTCATCTCGCCCCCTGGCGTTACTCAGACTCTGGAGACTAGCGATCAGTCATGAGCCCCTTCCCAGCTGCCCCTGCCTTCTTCCTGGGCTGGGTACTCCCTGCCGCGTCTCGTACGCTGCCATCAGATTGCCCTTGGACACGCTCATGACCCGAGTCCTACTTAGCTCAGAACCTTCCACAGGGCTTCTTATCTATTGTTCAGGCCCACTGCCCTGTCCTGTAATACGCTTCTGTCATCTCCACTCCCACGATGCCTGTAAATAAACACTGCGCCCCAAGAACGGCGGTCCCCCCGGTGTCCTCCGTGTGCCCCGATCCTTTCACCTGGTGGTGCCATTGCCGGTCCCGCCTGGACTCGGCTTCTTCCTCTTAACGACCCTCTGTACCTCAGTCTCCCCCAGGGGGTGTGAGCGGATCTTCTGTGCCTTGACGTTCTTCAAGACCCCTGTGGTCCTGTGCCCGTGAGGGTTTATCATCTATGGGGAGAGCATCCCCTTGGTGGTCCCTGAAGGCATAGCATTTGACAGTCTTTGAGGGGAAGGCTGGGACAGAACAGGCAGCCCGTACTCCCTTCTGTCAGGATGTTGTTGCTCGCGTGGGGGGGCGCTGAGCCCTCCTGGCGGCCCGTGCTTGACAGCCCGAGTATTCGAGAGCTCCGGCTCCCAGGACTGGGGATGCTTGTCATAAACAACATGAAGAAGCGAGCGAGAAATTCCAGTTTGCGGGGCTGCTTTATTTTAGAACTTTGTTTTCTTTCCCCACGGTTCATCTCTGCCTGTCTCTCTCTCCTCCAGTATTCATTTCTGCATCACGCTAGTACACACGCGGAAGCGAGTAGCCGTACAGTTCCTGAAGGACATCCGCGAGTCTGTGACTCAGATCATGAAGAATCCTAAAGCAAAGACCACAGGAATGGTAAGGACCTCAGTCCGTGGGAGTTTTTTCTTCCTGAGAAGGATTAGATGTCATGGGGGGTTTGGAAGAACCCGATGACCTCAAGTCTGTCTGTTCTTGCCTCTGTCCCATCTCCACAAACCTTAATCCTTGGAGCTCACAACCGCTGCCTCCCCTGTCCCCAGGCTCTTTGGTCTCCAGTGAGGTGTGCTATATATCACTCGCCTTGTAAATCCGAACGTGTTGCACAGAGGCAGGTGGCGGTCATGTCCCTTTGAGTGGAAAATTTTGACACAGGGAAGACAATATGACAAATCCCGTAGGCCAGTTCCTTTGGGCAGAAAGGCAGAGCGGCGAGTGCCTAAGAACTGCCTGGGGCGGGCATGGAGCCGTGGCGGGGGGCGGGCCGTGGACGGGGAGCCCCCGGGGCGGGGGACTGGAGCCGCAGCCCCATCTCTGCGCCCCCTCATCGCCAGTAACGCGCTCTGACTGGGTTTGTAGGGTGCGATCTACGGCATGGCCCAGACGACCGTCGACAGGAACCTGGTCGCAGAATTGTCCTCGGTCTTCTTGGACAGCCTTTTCAGCACTGACACTGTAACTCAGAGCAGCCAGATGAATGGTTCTCCAAAACCCCGCTGAGTCCAGACCCTCTATGGCCCGACGGGCTCCTGGCCTTCAGAGGGCTCCCGGGGAGTGGAACAGGCCACGCACAGTTTGAGCATCTGGTCTTGCTCCGTGGAGCATGGCGAGACTGACCACGAGACGGCTTGATCCTCAGGATTCTTGTTCCTCTTGTCATCCTTTTGTGGTCTTTAATGTAGAGACCCTGAAGGAGTCCGTTACCTAATTATTTTGCCCTTGTTCTCAAATGTTACCCTAGGAATTGTTTTAGCCATTTCCCTCTCTAACCTTCTAGGTTTCAACTTCACTTAATCATTGTGTGGGGGCTCTGACCTGTCCCAGTCCTTAGGGAGGCTGGGGCTGGTTTACATGATAAAGAAGGTTTTCTTTGTTCTCTCAGGCAGACTGGCAAAGCAGATGGGAAGAGGTATCCCGGGGCTGGAGTTAGGTACCCTCTAAGCACGAGGCCCTCTCAGCCCCCTCTTTGAGTAGGGGAGTTGTCCCAGAGAGTCACTTGTCATGCAGCTTACTTTCTTTTTCCAGGACACAGGTGGATAGGCTGTAGTTCCTGTTCTGTGGGATTAGAGTGGCTGAACTTACCGCTCAGTTTATCAAGGCAGGCTTTGGAGTGGCCCTCTGCTGTCCCCGTTTGATACTCGGTGGCTACCATCATTGGAGATTTGTGTTTGAAATTGTGCTCCCATTGGTTTGTTGTCATTCCCCTGGCTTAGGAAGAGAACAGGGTTTGCAGAGAGGCCAGGCCTTTCTGGGCCTCGCGCCACCTGTCCGCGCTGGCAGTGAGAGCACACCTGAACCCTGTCCTGAGCTGCTGAGGATGGGAAACCAGAGCTTTTTCTCAGGTTCTCGGTCACGGTCATGTGAGTATGGTCCCCAGAGTGCAGGGTGGGCCTCTCCTCCCCCACTGCTGCAGCGGCTGTCTCGTTTGAGAGGAGGAACAGCTCAGAGCGCCTGCACAAGTTGCCTTGGCTTACCCTACATGGGTGCAGGGGGCTTGAGAGAGCCTCCACGGCAAGGAAGCCTCTCCACATTCGTGTGTCCCTCTGCCTCTCTCAGCTCCCATGGTACGGTGGCAGCTTAGCCTCGGGTACGTGACACTTCTCAACCAGCTACCTTTGGACTAGGAAAGCATGAGGGCCGCTGTCAGCTGGGGCCCGGGGCCTGGGATTCCTTCCTAAGACTAATTGCTCAGGGTGGTGCAGGGACAGGACCAAACCCTGCACCCACTCCCTCCCTCCTCGCCCCTGCACAGGGCCCTGATCTAGGTGGAGCCACAGTCTTCTTCTGAAGATGACATACTGACATACTGTGTGCCTTTTTCCTCAGCAGCGAGCAGTAAGGGGCTCCTGACCCAGGCCCTCGGGGAAATGGGTCAGTCTCCGAACTTATATTTGGGTGGGGGAGGACTTTAGGATAAAGTCAGGAGAAAATATCCTCTATTTGCTCCCCTTCTCAGGGACTCCTGAACCATTCAGCCTCTCTAGGCTGCTATCCTCCAGCCTCCCTCACTGGGAATGCTGCCCAGGAGAGCCAGGACGACCAGACGTCCCCTGGGTTCCGTGGCATGTGTGTCTGAAGGGGCCTCTGGCACTGTACTTCGTCCACAATACTGTGACTAGCTGGCCATGTCACTGCAGGGCTACAGTGCGTGCGCTCCTCCTGCGCCTCATGGGTCCCAGGAGCAGGCGTGCGTGCGTGTGCGTGGGTGCGCGCGCACCGAGGGACGGGCTCAGAGCCTCTGGACATGGGAGCTGAGTTCCTTCCCGTCGCTGCACCGGGGGGCACCTCCAGAGAGTTGCCGTGGCGGGAGCTGTGCGCCAGTGCTCCCGGGTCTCCAGCTCCTCGTGGTCTTGGAGGAGGACCTGGGACCCGGAACCGCCCCGCTGGCACCGCTGTTGCGGTTTGTTGGCCTTGAAAGTGGAGAAGCCTGTGCCCGATAGAGTGTGCCCTTCCTTCCGGTGTCTGCGGGCCCTCCCTCTGCTGTGTGGCACTGTGGCCCTGGGGACCTACTGTAGCCATTTCCTATCATGAGCCTTAGCTTGACATTTGTGGGCTTTCCCTTCTGTGCGTAGCTGCGCGCCTAGAACACCCAGGCTGGCAGAGGCAGGCAGAACATCTTCAGACGTCATGTTGCTTGCAGATGTCACACCAGCCTCTGCAGAAACTGTAGTGTCTGGTTTCTACACGGAGTGAGCAGTCGTGTGATTATACTGCCATGTCACTTTTAATATTACCGGTTTTATACTTGGAAAATGGTACTGGCCTCTTTTAAATCTTTTCTGTATTTAACCTCCTCCTTCCCGGCTCAGTGCTCCCTTCCTGACTGCAGCAATAATATCTTAAGCAAGTCAGTAATTAAATGACTGAAACCTTCACCCTTGTGGTTGGTTGCATTTATTTGCCTCTGTAGGGGGGAGGCAGGAGATCAGTGGGAGATCGCCCCCTTGCGGTGAAATGGTTGTGTGTGGCCTCTCAGATTGGGGCGCCAGCCCAGGGCCAGAACTCCTCCCCCGTGGCTTCACTAGGAGTGCTGGGCATGACCTGCCTTAAGGAAGTCCAGAACTCAAGCTGTTAGTTCCCCAGGGCCCGGGCCCGCGTTGTGTTTTCTGTCCTCTTCACCATCTACCTCTGCCTATACCTTAGACCGACTGAGCCCTCCGGGGTAGGCTCCTGCCAGCTGGGCACTGGCTTCAAGCCCTGCGTTTGGTTTGGGGGCCAGTGGAACCCCTCAGAATATCTCTGCCCGTGTAACCGCTGCGCATCTTGTAAGTAAGAGGCGAGAAGTCCTTCCACAGGTCCTGGAGCATGTCACTCAGGTAGCCCAGCTTTCCAGCCCCTTTGGACGTCACCACAATCAAGCCAAGGGCTGCCTGTCTTTGCTCGTTTTCTGCTAAGTGACTTGGCTTCCTGAGCACCTACTTGCTTTGGGGTTAATCCTAGAGGATGAGGCCAGGATATGCTTGGGTAGGAGGCCTGCCCCTCCACCCCAGAATTGGTGATTAGATGCTTATACCTGCTGCTTAGCACTGTGAACCCCTTTGCCTTCTCTGAGGGTTTTTGGTAGCAATGAGCTGCCTGTAGCCAAACCCAGCAGTGGAGAGGTAATGAGAGAGGCCTGATTGACAGCCACCGACCACAGCCTGAGTCAGAGCCTTTGCAAGTTGGAGTCTTAATTGCCATCCTTTTTCTTGGGCTTTCTTTTTCATAATCTCTCCTTCACATCTTCCCCTATAACTTCAATTATTTGCACAAACTGTAGAATAAACATTTGTTTCTGAAAAAGTATCGCTTATGTGTTTGTCCCACATCTTTCATAGAACAGTAGTGTCCTTTAGGTTGGCATTTTTCAACCCAATGCATGGGTAAACAGAGGCAGGAAGGTGATGTAACACGTGCTCCATACCTCCATGTCTGGTGGGTTCTGCCCCCTAAGCCGCATTCACCAGATCGAAGCACACTTAGGAAAAGGGAAGTCAGAAGTGGAGCAGATGGGGGACCACCATCAGAATCTCATCGGTTTTGATCATTTTTTTTTTTAAATTTTATTTGACAGAAAGAGCTAGAGAGGGAACACAAGCGGGGGGAGTGAGAGAGGAAGAAGCAGGCGGCCTGCTGAGCAGGGAGCCCGATGTGGGGCTCGATCCCCGGTCTCTGGGATCATGACCTGAGCCGAAGGCAGCTGCTTAACCAACTGAACCACCCAGGAGCCCCAGTTTTGATCATTTTCTGAGGACCTGCTATTGACAGGTTTGTCAATCCTCTGATCCTGCCAGTCCCTCTTACCAACAATACGCTTATTTCTCAGACACCAACCTCTGCCTTTTTTCTGGTTTATGGGATCAACTCACTCAGGGTGACTGGGTTGTGACATTGCTAAATGTCTGCTCCAAGGAACCCTGGCGTTTTCAAGTCAGCTTAGAATGCAGGTGGCTTCAGGCCAGGGGATCTTGAATGAGGACTCATCAAGAGAAGGGCTCCCCACAATCTTGGATCATGGCATACTCAGACTGCCATCCACGCGGCATGCACTGGGCAGAGAGGAGACGGCACTCTGTACCCCCACCCCTTCTCCCCATCACAGCACATTAGTGGGAACAGCCTTTCCTAGAAGAGTCGTTAGGTTGGAGGACTGATGTGTCAGGATCGACTCAATTGCTCAGATGGTAAGCAGCCCATCACTTCCTAAGCTAGAACTTTTGCTGTCTCCCTCACATAGTAAAAGCGGGCAAGCCTTGAGACTGGCTAGTCTCTTAAGAAACTGCAAGACCCTATCAGGATTAGCAGTCTTCCCCCTAGGATGTTATAAACCGGGAAGAGCGTGACAGCTGCAGACTGCCTTTCTAGTCCTAGATCCCACCCTGCATAAGTATAGGTGTCCTGCATACCTTCACTATGTCATGGTGCCTCTTTGGCCACCCCTGCCTCAACTCAAGAATCCCATTCAGGTCTTCGAGGCACAAGTCAGTGAAGCCCCAGACTCACCCTTGTCAATCACTTCATGTTCCCTTAACTCCTTTCTTTACCCTTGCCTCTAGCGTTGACTTCACCCTGCCTGGTGGTAGTTAACTGCTTCCTGCTTAATCTCCCTACATGAGGACAGGGTGGTCTGGTCCCACTCTCCTGACCCCAGTGCCTTGAACAGTGCCTCCCACAGAATGCCTATTTAAATGCCTGTTGACGGGGCCACCTGGGTGGCACAGTTTTTTAAGTGTCTGCCTTTAGCTCAGGTCATGATCCTGGAGTCCCTGTTTCTAGCCCTGCGACGGGCTCCCTGCTTGGCAGGAAGCCTGCTTCTCCTTCTCTCACTCCCCCTGCTTGTGTTCCCTCTCTAGCTGTGTTTTTCTCTGTCAAATAAATAAATAAAAATCTCTTAAAAAATAATAAATAGGGGCGCCTGGGTGGCTCAGTTGGTTAAGCGGCTGCCTTCGGCTCAGGTCGTGATCCCAGAGACCCGGGTTCGAGTCCCACATTGGGCTCCCTGCTCAGCAGGAGGCCTGCTTCTCCCTCTCTCACTCCCCCTGCTTGTGTTCCCTCTCCGGCTATGTTTCTGTCAAATAAATAAAAAATGAATGAATGAATGAATGAATGAATGGATGAATGAATGAATATGAATGAATGAATGCCTATTGATTCCAGTTTGGCCTGACCTGTGGAAAGGAACTTTCTGGAGCCTGAGACTGAGTGAAACCACCAGTTTTATTTGAGACACAAAAGCACAGGTGCTTGTGTCACATACAATGGGAATGACTTTAGGGTCCTGGTTCTAAGATAAGACTTGGTATATGTTAGACACAGCTTCCTGGAAAATGAATTAGAAAGGGAGTAGGACACAGCCTGGCAAGAAGACCGTTACTGTGGCCAGGGAAGTCTCCCAGAGGACTGGACTCGGTGTACATGTAACAGAGCGCTGAGGACGGACAGCGGCGCAGGGAAGAAGGGCCGGCGGCGATGCTGGCACCCCTTCCACGGCAAGGAGTCGCGCCTACGTGGTGGCAGGGGGTCCACTTGGCCTTCCGGCTGCAGCAACATCTTGGCTCCCCGGTTCCCTCCCTGGGTTCCCGATTCAGTCACCCTCCCCCTGAAGACTTCTCGGAGGACCGGCAGGGCCTAGGTCATGGACACTGCCACTTGTTCGATGAAGCTGGCCAGGTTTATGTCCCGTTCCGAGAGGCCGGCACACTCATGAGTGCTCAGGGTGATGTGCACCTGGAACAAAACCAGAGGTTCGGGCCCAGAGCGGGAGAGGGTCAAGGCCGTGCGGCTCGGCCACACGGAGCGCTCCAGGATGGCAGCTGGTTGCCACGCTCTTGCCTGGGGGCAGCCTCCCGTCGTGGCCCGTGGCCGGAGTTTCATCACCGCGCTTCGTCGGCCTGCGGTCCGACCCTCTGGCTATGCGTGCGTGTTCTCGGCGCAGTGCCTACTTTTCCATTCCTGCACACCACTCCTCCAGGAGGATCTGGCACCTAGAGCAGCGAGCGCTGAGCACGGCCGATGCCCACGGCCTCGCCTTCTGTGGTTTGGCCTTCCCGATGCCGGCTCACTGTCTACCTTAACCGCACGCTCTCCCACGAGTGTTTAATTTGCACTTCTTGAATTTGCAGGGAGCCTGACTATTGCAGGGGTGTTGGTGTGGATTCTAGGTGGGGAGGCCCCTAGGGAAGGCCACGGAGGGGCCCTCAGAGCTCGGCCGCGTCGCTCACCTTGTTGTACACGTTAAACCACTCGGGATGGTGGTCCAGCTTTTCGGCCTGCAGGGCCACCCTCGTCATGAAGCCAAAAGCCTGCGATGGGAAGTTACCTCCAGGTCAGCGCTCTGAGAGAGAGGGCTGCTTGCTCTAAGAGTTCCTGGTACGGAGAACCCAAGACCCCTCCCCCCACTCTCCCGTCCCCAAGGAGGGGACTCCAGCCCCACTAGGGCAGTGTCTGAGGGGCTTGGGAAGCAGGCCTTTAAGGAAGAGAAGCACGTTCTGGAGTGTAACCCCATCCGCCCTAGTGTCGGAAACTCTGCCCCACCAGGTGACATACCCGATTGAAGTCTTTGAAATGGAACTGCTTGAAGATGGCGTCTCGGCCTTCCAGCTCGTTCCACCCCACAGCCCTTAGGTTTGGCAGCAGCTGGTCCCGCTCCTCAGCACTTAGCCTGTGCGCTTTGCCAGCCTAGGAGAGGAAATGAGCAGAGGCCCACGGGCATTCCTCTCTCCAGGACCCAGGAGAGGGCCCCGGTCCTGAAGGGACGTTAGCCGGCCACCACGGGGCCCCTGGTAGCGTGGTCTAAAGCAGTGGACAGGGAGGCCTTACACCCTGCCCTGGGGGAGGGGCCCTGGCTAATGTACTGATGGGTTCTTAGATTTGGACGCTTGGCTCAGAGAATAGAAAATCCTGAGCTGTGATGCAAGTCATGGCACTGAGCAACACTACCTCCTCCCACCTTTGCCCCCAAAGCCTGACAGAGCCCCCCTCCCCCACCGCAGGTCTCTTATGTTAATAAGGGAGTAAAAGCAAAATCAAGCCCAGATGCAAATGTGTTACTACACAACTTTTCCAGAAAAAGAGGAGCCATGACTGTCCAACCTTCCTTTTTCTGTTATGGACTGTATCTAGTTCTCCCCCATGCTGGCACTGTGACTCAAGGAAATTGAGGCCTAGAAAGGGAAAATGGCCACAGACCTCCTCCCTCCACTTCCCCCTCTGTCCTTAAGAGCACAGACATTGTTCTCGAAGGGGGTCTGAATCTGCATCCTGGGCTTGGGGCAAAGGAGCAAGCACTTAAAACTCCTTCCAGGTGATTCTACCAGAGATGCCCACTGGGAGGCTGTGCACCTAGGCCTTGCCCCCACCCTAGGGCTTTCGGATTCCCACCTTCCCAGCCTGGGGAGCCTGGGCCACAGAGCTCAGGCCCCAAGCAGAACTCACTTGGTTAAGGGTGACGGGCAAACCTAGTGCTTCAGCCTATTTACCTATTGTGCAAAGTAACCTCCAGACAGCCCAGGCTGGCACAGTTCAGGCCCCCAGTGGAACCTTTACAGACAGAAGGAAGCAAAGGCTGGCTCCATTCTCTGGGGGGATGGATCCAGGCCTAGGCACTGAAGGGGTCCCAAAATTGAGACTTGTGCAACAGAAACTCCAGAGTGTTGAAGGTATAATGAACCAGTAAGGCCTGGGGAGAATGTGAGGGAGGCTAATTTAGCTTCACGAGGCAGCCTGCAGCCAGGCAGCCAGGCAGCCATGGGGGGGCATTGGCAGGACCGGGTCAAACCCCCGTTCTGCCGCTGTCCAGCAGTGCAGTCACCTCCCTTGGCTTGACAGGTAGAGGATCCCGAACTTCCATTTCAGATCAGCAAGAGGAGCCAATGGGACGTATCAGCAAAGTCTGTCCTTATTAAAGGCCTACCATCTGTATTTGTAAAAGGACTTTCTGGGGCTAGGGGGCTTGTTAGGCCTTGTAGTTGTGGGGTCACACTAGAAAAGCATGGGAGCCTCCTCTGAGTCAATCTTTCTCTCCCACCTGAAACACTTGTTTTCTCTGGACTGATCCGGCGTGGTCTGGTTCCCTTCCTCCACTCTGAGAGCTCTGCATCCTGCCCCCAACCCAGGCTCCACTCCAGAGCCGGCCCTTTCCCCGGGGCTGATAAGCCTGGTCCTGTATCCAGGCAACCACAGGAATGATGTCAGCCCAGGGGTCAGAACTCCTTCTCCGGCCCAGAAAGTAGGTGGATAAGAGGGAGCTCCTAGAAGGCACCCCTTGTCCTTTAGAGTCTTCCAGGATCCCTTGAGTTTCGCAGCACGGGGCTGAAATGACAGGCCCCTCTGAGGGCTGGGATCAGAGAGGGGAAGGGGCAGTGTTTGCTTAGGAAGTCACAGGTCAGGCCTGGCCCGGCCCTCTGGGGGAGTGTGCGCCCTGCCCCCGGGGTTACTGATTACCGATTCCAGCCCTTCCCTACATCTCTGGGCCCTCAGAGCACCACACAACTGGCCTCACTTACCCCCTCCTCTCCCTCCAAGCCACAGCTTGCCAAGTGCCTTCCCAGCTGTCACCACAGTCCCTACGGCTCCTCGGGCTTTGGGACCAGAAAGGGGCTGTTTAGTAAAGCTTCCCGGGTCTACACACTCCTCCTCTTCTGGGGCTCCCGTGCATGTTACCCAGGATGTGTGTTGAAGCAGGGCTGAGCACAGGTCTAAGGCCCTCCTGGGGGGGAACACCCAGCCAGG
>PITA01002079.1:22993-40908 GCA_004023965.1 Spilogale gracilis | reverse complement strand
AAACCCACCACCGAGGCGGGGGTGGGGGGGTGGGGGGGATGTGTACAAGCTCACCAGCTGCCTCTCCCCCGCCCTGGGCCCACCGCCCACGCACCGCCTGCGGCAGGGACACGGCTTGTGGGCAGGGCCGGGCCTGCGCGCCGCGCCTCGCTGTCCCGGACAGAGCCACCTCTCCCCGCCTCAGCTCGCCCTGGGGCACCACCGGCGGTGCGGGTGGCAGCGGGGCGGGGACCCCGGCTCCCCAAGCCCGGCGAGCGACCGGCGGGCGAGGGTCTCGCAGGGGCCGTCCCCCACCCTCGGCGCCCCCGCGATCGGCCCCTTCCTTTCCTCCGCCCTCCCGCGCGCCCGGGCCCGCGACCCCCTCACCATGGCGGACGCAGCGCAGGTGGGGACGCGGGCGAGCAGCAGGTGGCGGCGGGGCGGGCCGGCGGCCAGTGTCGGAGCTCGCGGCGGCCGGCGGGGAGGGGCCGAGAGGACCCGCCCACCGGTAATCGTTAACTCGGCCGCGACCCGCGTCCCCGGCCTCTGCCCCCTTCCAGCACTTTCTTCCGGGCTCCTGTTCCTCGGGGAGCTCAGGGGCGGAGGACGGCGGGCTCCAGGGGCGGACTCTCTGCCACTTACCAGCCGGGCCATGTCACCCTGGACGCGAGATTACCTTTTTCTTTTTTAAAGTCAACAGATTGAGGTAGTGGCCTGCAAAAACAACAACAAAAAACCCAACGACAATAACAAAAACTGCATATAACTTTATTATTTGATGCGTTCTGACGTGTGTGAGGTCTCGTGCAAGCGTCACTACAATCGTGCTCATAAACGTATCATAACCATCGTCCCTGCGAGTTTCCTTCTTTCTCTGAAAATCATTCATCTGCTTCCGGGCACAATATGTTAACCTTGTATTTCCTAGAATTTTCCGTAAATGCAGATCACACAGTGTATACCCTTGGGTCTGGCTTCTTATGACTCAGCCTAATTACTTAGCGGTTTGCCCCTGTGGTTACCTGTATCAATAGTTTCTTCCTTTCTATGGCTGTTAAAATTTATTTTCTAGTGTTACATTGTGTGGATATACCACAATTTGTTGATGTATTCGCTTGTTGATAGGCATTTGGGTTCTTTGCAGGTTTTCACTATTACAGATAAAGCTGCTCTGCACTTTCCCATCCAAATCAGTTCAGATATCTGCTTTCATTTCTCTTGGGAAACGTCTAAGATTGGGATGGCTACCTCATGTGGCAGATGTACGTTTATAGCTTGGTAGGAAACCACCAGACTGCTTCCCAAAGTGCTCCTACTATTTTAGGGGCCAGGCAGCAGTGTATGAGAGTTTCAGTTTCCCTACACCCTCCAAGATGTACCAGTGTTGGTTATGGTTAATCTTTTTCATTTCAGTCATTCTAATTGGTGTGTAGTGGTATTTCATTGAGGTTTTCCTTTAGGTTTCCTTAATGGCTAATGATATTGAACACTTTTTCACTTGTTAATTATATTCTTTTTCTTTTTTCTTTTTTAAAAGATTTTATTTATTTATTTGACAGAGAGAGAACACAAGTAGGCAGAGTGTCAGGCAGAGGGAGATTGGCGAAGCAGGCTCCCCTCTGAGCAGGGTGCCGGATGTGGGGCTGGATCCCAGGACCCTGAGATCATGACCTGAGCTGAAGGCAGAGGCTAAAGGGACTGAGCCACTAGGCGCCCTCAAATGTTTTATCTTCTTCTGTGAATCTGATGAATTGCCTTCAAATTTCCTACCCGCTGGGTTTTGAGTTCTTTATTCTGAATATGAGCACTTTACCAGAGCCGTGGCTTGCCAGTTTCTTTTTTGTGTTTCACACTGTCTTTCAAAGAGCAAAATTGATGAAATCCAATTTATCCGATGTTACTTTTATGGATTAGTGTTTTGGTGTTGCAACTAAGAAATCTTTGCCTACCCCAGTGTCATGAAGATTTTTCTGTTATGTTTCCTTTTTGTGATTTTTTCCCCCTGTGTTTTATGGTTTTTGGTTTTCCATTTAGGTCCATGACCCATTTTGAGTTATTTTTCATATGCTTTGTGTTTAGATCCAAATTCAGTTTTTGCATATGAGTATTCAGTTCTACCTTTCTCCACTGAATTTCTTTTACCCTTTTGTAAAAACTCAGTAGAAGGTATATATGTGTGGTTTACTTGTAATCGACCTGTACATGTGGCCTCTATCCTATTCATCGATCTGTTTGTCCATCTTTTTTTTTTAAAAGATTTTATTTATTTGATAGACAGAAACACAGTGAGAGAGGGAACACAAGCAGGGCGAGTGAGAGAGGGAGACGCAGGCTTCCCGCCGAGCAGGGTGCTGGATATGGGGTCAATCTGGGGACTCCGGGATCATGACCTGAGCCGAAGGCAGTCGCTTAACCAACTGAGCCACCCAGGGGCCCCTTGATTGTCCATTGAGGGTAATACCATACATCTCGACTCCTGTGGCTGTGTAAGTCTCGGACTCAGGCAATACAAGTCTTCTAACGTTCAAAACCATTTTTCTTTCCCATTAACCTCATCCCTATACTCCACTTTTATTCCTCTCCTCCCAGCATGTTACTCTGTGAACTGTAATGTGTTAATATGTATTTTTGTTTGTATCTGTTTTGCAACAGGTGCTGTTGTTTCATCTCTATGTCTTTTTATTTTTTGTAAATGGATCTATGTGCTGTGTCTCATTCTGTTTCTTTCACCTATTGCCATTTTTATATAAACACTGAATGTGTAGCTTCTGACCGCTGCTCAGTATTCTGCAGTGAGAACCCACCATAGGTTCTCATTCCTCCAGTGCTGGACGCTCGGATCGCTCCAGACAAGCTGCCCCCACCACCGATGCCCGCACCCCCAGCATGTGAGGGTGCACGCAGGGCAGAACGACAGAAACGACGCTGCGGTGAACAGCTCTCCGACTCAGTAGCTCTCCAATCTGTGGACAGTTTCTAACGCAGCTTAAATATAAATATATAAATATATAGATCTATAAATCCAGCAATTCCCTTGTGGGTACGGATCCCAAAATAGTTTCAGATGCTGTGGGCAGGGGCTCCTCTGGTCCTAATTTTTTCAGGTTAATAGATATAAAATGATAGCTCACTGTTTTACTTTGTTTTTCTGATTACTAATGATTCTGAGCACCTCTTCATCTGCTTCTAAGCACTTGGGGTTTATTGCTTGTAAATTGCCTTTTTTTTTTTTTAAAGATTTTATTTATTTCTTTGACAGGGACACAGAGAGAGAGGGAACACAGGCAGGGGGAGTGGGAGAGGGAGAAGCAGGCTTCCCGCCGAGCAGGGAGCCTGATGTGGGACTTGATCCTGGGACTCCGGGATCATGACCTGAGCCGAAGGCAGACACTTAATGACTGAGCCACCCAGGCGCCCCTTTTCATAGTCTTTTCTTTTTTTTTAGAGCATACAGTGTTCTCTCTTTAAATTTGATTTGCAGGAGTTTATATCTAGACATTACTTGCTTGTCTATTTTTGATATTGCAAGTATCTCCTCCCATTGGCCATTGGTATACTAACTTATCCATAGTGTCCTTTCTTAGTAGAAATTTTATATGTCGGTGTACTGGGCTTATCTCAGTCTTTTTCCTTGGCCTTATAACTGTGCTTTTTGGGATTTATCTGATGATCTTCCTGGCAATATTCTTCCTTTTCTCCTGTTAACTGTATGGTTAAATAAACATAAGACCTAAATGTGAAAGGTCCCCGTTTATATGCAGTGTTCTTAGGATGTTAGCTATTCTCCAAAGACTGCACATAACTAAAGTGTATTACTAGTAAACTCCAGTGGACTTTGACGATCCGTGTTCATGCCTGTGGCTTCTGCTAATCGTCTGCCGGTGTGGGACGGGGGTTCCTTGGCTGTCCAGGCTGCTGGCTTCAGCCCAGCATTCCCATGTGAGATCCAAGTGAGGACATCACGCAGCAAAGACCAGTCACCCCATGGAACCATGAGAACTAGTAGTATGTTTTAATTGTAAGCCACCAGATTTGGGGGGTGACTTGTCATATAGCAATAGAGAACAGGATGCATAGATTCCTGACAAAACTTAGTACTTGGAAGTGGAATGCCGAAAACAAGCTGCTAGGGAATGGCGGTGGGAAGGCAGGAGGGAGGGTTTGCTTCCACCCACGATGTAGGAAGCCTCAAAGAGTGTTGCTCCCACACTAGCCTGGGGAAGCCTGGGTATACTATGGAATCAGCACTTTTCTTCTGTTTGCCAGGAAGCTGAGCTCCCAGGGCAGCCGAGGAGCCTGAATTCCAAGGGAGGAACACAGACTGTCTCATCTGTGCTGGTCCTTGGGGAGAGAAGGGGACATACACAGCCGCCATTTACGTGGGGAGGAAGAAATCAGCTAAAATGATGGTCTTTATTTATTTGAGAGAGAGAAAGACGAAGAGGGGGTTGAGGAAGGGGCAGAGGGAGAGGACGAAGCGGACTCCCCACTAAGCAGAGAACCTGAGATCGGCTCTATTCCAGGACCCTGAGATCATGACTTGAGCTGAAGGCAGACGCCTAACCAACTGAACCACCCAGGCATCCCAGAAATCAGCTAACGTCCTTATTAAATAGTTGGGAGCCAGGCATGTGCCGGTGTGCCAGTCTGAGTAGCTGGGGCCACAGACACCAGGACAGTTTGCATAGAGGAACACCAGCAGGTGCCGTGGTGGAAGATGGGCAGGGGCGGGAGGGGATTAGCAGCTGCTATGGGGAAAGGGCAAACCCCGCCCTCCTCTTGCAGACCCTTGTTGCAAAGGAGCAAAAGCCTAAGTCCCTAGAAGAGGGGCCACATACCAAGCCCTCCCAGAGCCCTCAGAAAGATCCACTGTGGCTTCATTTCCAGGAGTAGAAACAACCCCGCTGCCCCTCTGGTTTAGTGCTAGACACCGTTTTGGGCCCGGGATCCTGTACCCATGCCAACGGAGGCCAGCCGTCTGCTGATGAGGTTGTGGGCTGCTGCAACTCTCACACAGCACTGCTGGAAATACAAAATAAGTCAGCCCCTTGGGAAAACACTTTGGCAGCTTTTTAGGAAGTTAAACATCCACTTACCTTATAAATCACCAATCCTGCTCCAAGAGAAATGAAAACATGTCCATGCAAAAACCTCCATGCAAATGTGTATAACAGCTGTATTTGGAAATAATCCAAATGTCCAGCAACAGATGAATGAGTAAGCACGGTGGTCCATCCAAATAGTGGATTACTACTCAGTGATGGAAAGCAGTGGGCCATGGACCTGGTCAGTGGAGTGGATGAATCCCAGACACATCATGCTAAGTGCCAGCATGTTGGACGTTTACATACATATTATGCCATTTATATAACATTCTGGAAACAACACTATTATAGGCAAAGATTCCTGATTGACTGCAGGGGGCTGTCAGGGAGGGACCTGACTACGGAGGGGCACAAGGGAATTTTTTTTGGAGGGAGGTAATTATAATATTTTATTATATTTTGATTGTGATGTGGTCAAATGACTGGATATTTTTGCCAAAAAGTATGAATATGTAAATTATATCTCAATAAACTTGAATTGGAAAAATGAATCCAGAGTGGGAAATCTCATGGTAATCATTTCCCAATGATAGTGTTGGGAAGATTGTGGGTGGGCTTCTGGTAATGTTTTGTTCCTGAATCCATGTGTTGGATGTGTGGGTATATCAGTTAGTGAAAATTCTTCAATCTGTACCTCTATGAGCTATGAACTATTTTATATGTATATGTCAATAATACTTTTAAAAAAGACACAATGAAGAAATTTTTGGAAAAAAAGAGGACTCAAAAATAATTAGGAAGATTATCTCTTCAAGTCACTTGGAAGAGAGAGGGGCTACCTAATGAACTTGTGCTGAGCTTTCTAGCTGCTTGTGGTAACACTGGAAAAAAGAGAGAATGGCAAGCTGATTGGTGTTTTTTTTTTTTCCTTTTTTTTTTAAGTAATATCTATATCCACTGTTGGGCTTGAACTCACAACCCCAAGATCAAGAGTCACATGCTCTAAAGACTCAGCCAGCCAGGTGCCCTGACCTGTTCAATTTTTGAGCAGAATTTGCAGAAAACAGAGAGGGCCCACAACAGCCTTTCCAGCTTGCAAAAAATTATCAAACTAAGAAATGACTTCACAACAAAGATCAAATCAGGGTTGCAGTTGTCAGACTCTTTGTTATGATCTTAGAGAGATTTAAGGCTATGGCTCATACTTTCAGGTGGACAGCAGGACTTCTAGAAGAATCTTTAGAATGTGACTCTTAGACCAACTTTATCAGACAGGAGGGCTGTTAAACATCCAAAGGGCATGATTCTGCAATGCCCTGACTCACAGCCCAAGGTAGAGAGGGGCCTCTCTTGAGGAGATTTGTGACTGAAATTTTTGTCTAGTAGAATAAACATCCATAAGATTCATAATAACCTCACCAAATTTTTAAGAGAATTGTAGTGGTAAGAGCACTACCAACTCGGAATGAAAAGGACAGAGGCAATTGAAAAGGCCAAGAGTCCATTGTACTTCCTACTTTCTAGGAGTAGGATTCAGACACAAAAAGCTACTGCACTTCAAATAGGAGCATTTCTTATCAAGAAGAAGAAGTAAGCCACATTTAAGAGACAAAAACTCAGTGTTCTAAGCCAAGAGCTATGAAGATTCACTCTCAGGGGCAGGACTGGGCTATGATCCAGGATCTTAATGATGAGCGTGCCCTGCTGGATTTCAGATTTGCTAAGGCCCACTGACTGCCATGTGCGTCCTTCTCCTTCCATGTGCTCCTATGATGAACAGGAGTGTTTATCTGGCCATCCTATCCCTATAATCGCATGTTTCGGGAAAGTTAGGGAAAGTTTGAAGTAGGGCAATATTCTGTTGAAAATGAAAATGCCTTGTCATCTTTCTGTAGAAAGGGTCACATCTCTTGGGGCCCCTTCTGCCTCAGCAGGGTGTGCTTTGACTCATGAGCCATGTTCTCTGGGCGTAGAATATGAACAAACAAATGAACAAGCAGTCTGAGTGCCTCGTGCTGGGCTAAACAGCCTCAACTCCTCCGTTTCATGTCTCTGTCAGGATGGGATGGGTTATGCTGCAATAACAAATATGCCCTCCCCCTCCCCAACTCCTTGTGGCTCAAAAGAATAAAAGCTTCCTTCTTTCACAACACTCCCAATGCAGAGTGACAGGTGGATTCTATTCATTGCCATCACATGGGGACCTAGGCTGATGGAAGTCCCTTGTCTTCTGTATTTCCACAATCACTAATCACGACAAGCGTGGGGTGGGGATGTGCTGGGTTAGCACTGACTCTTCAGTTTCAGCTCACATAGCTGTGCCTAGCTTCAGAGGGAGTTGGGAAGTGCAATTCTACATTATGCCAGGGAAACGATGCCGTAAATATCTGATGACTTGCATGAAGGACCAGAGTCCACTACTCTGATAATGGAGCACCTAGAGAGATTGAATGCCGGCCGAGGTGGAAAGAGAGGCTGTCTTTTAGGCTACATAGCATAGGGCAGTGGGTCAGACGTGTGTGAAGCTCCAGGGATATGGTCTGGCCCAGGGAAACTTCTGAGGTTCCCTAGTTGAGTCCAGAGGTTCATAGTGTCTGGATTTGTTTGGGCCATCTCTGATCTTCCCATTCCACCGCTAGAATTTCACCCCTCCATGAAAATGACTTAATGGGGGCACCTGGGTAACTCAGTTGGTTAAGTGTCTGCTTTTGGCTTAGGTCACAATCCCAGAGTCTTTGGGTCTGCCCCGCACTGGGCTTCCTTCTCAGTGGGGAGTCTGCTTCTCCCTCTGTCCCTCCCTCTGCTAGTGCTCTCTCTCTCTCTCTTTCTCAAATAAATAAGTAAAACTCTTTAAAAAATAAAATGACTTAGTAATGACCTCTTCCAAGAAGTAGGGGCAGATCCAGAATTTTCGTGTAACTCTAATACGTATGAAATTGTGGATGCCATCTTTAAGCAAAATAACACAAATTACAGGAAAAAATCTCCCACACAATTTTAAGCTCAAATATGAATATTTATTTAGAAGGAAAAAGGCAGTCCCAACAGATTGCAAATTTAAAAGAATTACCACAAACATCACAGAGTTCATAGAGATAATGTAATATTTTAATTAGGTGCCTGACACACACCTATAATAGATTTTATTTCCTACAATTTCTTCTACATTTTGATTGCTTCATATGATGATAGTTTCATTAGCATTTTTATTTGTTTTATTTATTTTTTATTAGCATTTTAGAGAGAGAATGGGAAGATACATTTTGATAATTAGGCTAGAAGAAACACTAATTGTTTTGTTGATAATTTAGATACACAAACTGACCTGACATATATACACACTTGCCACATCCTAGGCTAAGGATCTAATAATGAAATTCTGATACATTCTCTCTGTGCAACACAAAAAGAAAAAAGTAACTGTGTATTTATAATTGAGTATATTACATTATTGAGAATTTTGCTAATAAGGAAGATGCCTTTTTTTTTTAAAGATTTATTTATTTATTAGAGAGGACAGGCAGAGGGAGAGAGAGAATATCAAACAGACTCCAAGCCCACGGCGGAGCCTGATGTGGGGATTGATCCTAGGATGCTGAGATCATGATCTGAGCCAAAACCAAGAAGAGTCAGATGCTTAACCGACTAAGCCACCCAGGTGCCCCGAGGAGATGTCATTTTGACCAAGTATTGATGAAAATGAAGATGCCTGCTTACAAATATTACACAAATGACAACTAGAAGAATGTGCTAGAGGTTAGATGCTGGCTCTGTACGTAAGGAGCCTTCTTTCTCCTGTTTTACCCACGTGCCCCTTTTCAGGGTCCAAGGGACACATTCATGTCACTTACAGTGTCTTGCCCTGCACCTGAGGAGTCAGCATAGCAGGAGGGGGGGATATTTCTGGAAGGCGGTCCTACAACCAGAATAGGAATAGCTCATCCAGACATGGAAATGACTGAGAATCACATACATGTATCTGTCCCTCTGAACCCAAACTAAGTGTACCCCCAACTCAGCCTGCCCTTAGCCAGTTCCCCAAGCCCACCCAGTATGTCGATGAACACAACCCAACCCGAGGGAGCAACACCAGGACAGTGTCCAAGAGACACAAGGGGCTTAGCCCATTGTGTTTAAAATATCAAAATATCTTTCTTTGTCAGATTTCACAAAAACACATGACCAGGTGGCTTCCTGGATGGGTCCCAATCAGGCGAAGGGCCCTGAGGCTCAGAATCTGTTTGCTCCAGGGGCGCCTGGGTGGCTCAGTTGGTTGGACGGCTCAGGTCATGATCCTGGAGACCCGGGATCGAGTCCCGCATCGGGCTCCCTGCTTGGCGGGAAGTCTGCTTCTCCCTCTCTCACTCCCCCTGCTTGTGTTCCCTCTCTGGCTGTGTTTCTCTCTGTCAAATCAATAAAATCTTAAAAAAAAAAAAAGAATCTGTTTGCTCCAAAAAATCCACCCTGGCCAGGGGCCTATCCCATGGGCCTGGCCCCTTCCTGACCAAGCTTTACTGGGTCTGTGTCCTCAGTACATTTCCTTTCCCTGCCTTGCTCTGCAGGATGAAACATGGCATCTCTGAATTCCCCACGGGGTCCAGCATTCTGCCTTGTGCTTAGAACACCCTCAACAAGTGCTTCCCAGATTCATGTTCATGCCTGCTTATTTGCTGGTTGGGATGGATACCGAGCAACACACCAACTGTATTCAAGAAGTATTATCTGTAAGGGACAGCACGCAGACACATTTCCCTACAACTAATTTTTTATTTTTCTAGATCCTAGGCTAATGATCTAAAAAGTTAAAGCAAAAAGCACAAAACAAAAACCACACAACCTTGGGGCAAAATTTTTAAAATTTTATTGTATAAAGAAGTGTAATTGACGTACAATGATACACTAGTTTCCCGTTCACCCACTGTGGTCGGACAAGTCACAAAAACTTTTTTTTTAATTACGAAAGGAACACATGCTTCTAGTAAAAAAAAAAAAAAACCAACACACAAAAAAGAAATAACAAGAAGAGTGTCAATAATGTGGCTGGGCGTAATAGGGCAAAAGGTAAAAACCACCTTTCCACGCCTCCGTGCCCACTGAGGGTCACCACGCGAAGGCCACTGTAGGAACCCGAGCAGCATTTGCCCTGAGGTCCTGCTCCTCCACTGGCCTAACGGTGGGACCTTGGGCAAGTTACTGAACTTTTGGAGCCTCAGTTTGCTCAGCTGTATAATAGGAATAATAATAATAATAATCATGATAATAATAATAATACTAGTTGCCTTGTAGGATTTTTACAACTACTAAATGAGATAGTCCACGGCTAGTGCCCAGCACCATGCCTGTGCCCTCTCAGCCCCAGCCTGCTGCTGCTCTCTGCTTCCCTCCACCTGAGGACGTTCTCTGCCCCTAGAACAAGCTGTCTAGACACTTAGAATGGGAGGGTAATGCCTCACTCTCCACCGATGGGAACTGGGGCTTAGTGGATAAAACCCACTTCCTTGCTCCTTGTGGGGGGCAATCCTCATGTGTTCTACAAGATCTCTTCAGGGGTCCCCTGTAGGTTCAGCCCATGGCCCTCAGGGACTGCCTGCTCTTCAAAGCTCATGCCCTGGGCTTTCCTCCCCCCTCACCACCACCAACCCGCCTGCAGTCTTTTTTGTTTGCTTTTCTTAATTCGAGATGGTCTTTTTCTTGTTGATTTGTAGGATAATAGCCCCTCATTTATTACAGATGTTGTAAATATTTCTCTGAATCTCATTTGCTTTTTAGCTTTAGTGACACAGTGAAATGTTTAATTTTGGAGGGGGTGTTGGGGAGGACGGTGAGGGAGGAGCAGAAGGAGAGAGAACCTTCAGCAGACTCCATGCCCAGCGCAGACCCTGAGGTGGGGCTTGATCTCACAACCCCGAGATCATGACCTGAAGCAAAATTAAGAGTCAGACACTTAATTGACTGAGCCACCCAAACACCCTTAAATGTTAAATTTTTAGATAGGCAGATCTGTCTGACCTTTCCTTTCTGATTTCTGAATTTCACATCTATAGGTTAGAAAGGACTTCCTCACACTGAGAATGAATAAATATTGAACAGCTGGTGATAAGTGTTCAGATTATTAATCTCTCTGGAATTTTCTTTGGGGCATCGTGTCAGATATAATAATACTAACAACAACAACGCCAACAAAACTGAGAGCACTTACTATTTTGTTTTCTAAGTGGATAAGGGACAATCCCACACTATTTGTTCATTTCTCGGCTGGTCCATCTGGTGGTTCCCCCCCCATCACCCCCCTCTCAGCGCCCCCGTCCCCGATCTGAATGCTGCTCTTGCATTTTGCTCACTCCCCATGATCCCCGTAGCATGGCTTCTGGAGTCTTCGTTCTGTTCCTTTGATGCGTCAGCTCTGCTCTGTTGTAATTACTCTGGCTTTACAACGTGTTTGGATATCTAGTAGGTCAAGCCTCATCTCATTTTTCTTCTTTTTTCAGAAAGTTCTTGGTTATTCTTATTTGTTTACTCTTTCGGATGAGCTTTAAAACCAGCCTGTCAAGTTCTATAAAAATCCCTTTAGGGTTCTGATTGGAAATGCATTGAATTTATAGATTTAATTTGGGAAGAATTGACATCTTCATATTATCAGGTCTTCCCATCTGGAGCATATGATATATCATTCCATTTATTCAGGCCTTCTTTATGTCCTTCAGTAAAGTTTTATTGTGTCCCTTGTATAGGACTTGGACATTTCTCATTAAGTTTACTCTTAGATATTTTATAGTCTCAACTGGCCATTGTGCATAGATATTTTTCCCATTACATTTCTAATTGGCTCTTGTTGGGTAGGCAGGTGGGGTGGGAATTTTGATGGTACCTTGTGTGCAGTCACACCGTCGCTCTGTTACGTTCTAATGTTTTTCTGTGGGTCAGCCAGACTCTAAACCAGCCCTGCTGCTCCCACAGGAGACAGGACCTCCCTCAAGAGTGGAGGGCTCTGTTGACCCTGGCTGGCACCAGCTGGATGCACCAACCCCCTCTGCCTTCACCGGGAGCTGGCCAGGCAGAGACAAGGTGTGTGCTGGGGGGCTCCTCAGGGACCCTCTCAGCATTCTCGAGGGGCGCACAGCCTCAGAGCCGGTGGGCAAGGCTCTGCCTGGTGGAAACCCTAGGGCTGCTGTAGGGATGGCTGCGTGGGGCACAGCTCTCCACCATGGCGCTAGATCCCTTCCTGTTCTGAGCTTCTCTGAGTTCATGATTCTGGTCGCCATGTCTGTTTTCAGGCACCATCTTCCCAAGCGCATGATCATCAAGGGCGAGTTCCCTTCCCTCCCTCCTTCCTTTCCTTCTTCTGTTACTGTTGGATTTCTACGTGCAGAGCACTGTGACAAGGGGCAGGAAGGAGAGGAAAGGGATATTGAGATGATAGTACACCACGTAAGTGGTGTCCCTTAAAATATTCTCAAATTAGAGTGTGGTGAACACCCTCACCCCCAAATGGCTGGAGTGCAATATATATCCTGGGACTCCTCCGAACCTCAGGGCCTTGCACCGTCCCAAAGAAACCTATTCTCCATGAGCAGTCTTGCTTTTCCAGGCTGCTCGCCCCAACGTTTGCCACAGAGGGCGCTGCTGTCCCGCCCTGGGCCCCCGCTCCGTGGCCAACAGATGCTTCTGTTCCAGCAACCCGCCTTCTCTGAGGCCAGAGGGCAGGTGTCCTTACCCCCGGCAGCAGAGGCTGCTCCTCAGGGACCCTCTCAGCATTCTCGAGGGGCGCACAGCCTCAGAGCCGGTGGGCAAGGCTCTGCCTGGTGGAAACCCTAGAACCGGCCACCTTTGCCCTTCCTCAGGCCACCTGCAGGGGGGTGCTGCTCCCTCCCCCACCTCCAACACAGATGACTCTTCCCCCCCAGCTCTCACAGGGACCATGCTTACCTGCCAGAAGGCTCTGGGACAATGGTTCTCAATCAGTGGTGGCGATGGTGAGGATTCGTCCCCCAGAGATCTTGTGCTTCCTCCCCATTATATGGCTAGTGCCCAGCTTAGCGCCTCGCTCAGACAAGCACTCACTAAATGCTGAGTGAAATGAGATCTGAAAGACAGCTTCAGAGCAGCCCAAGAGTCCTGAGCACCCTCGGAGGGGGCCACCGGTTTTTAGGATGAGGTGTACCCGGGGTGCCCTGAATGCCCCCGGTTACAGGGTGCTCACTCCCCTAAGTGTGCTTTCCGTTCTGGGAGGGCTCCAGCCGCCTGAGCAGAAGCTGTTGCTGATGAGGGGAGGCCCGGTGAGCTACCTTCAGCTGAGGCCACGTGTGCCTGGGGGCCGCCATACGGGACAGGACCCTTCCACACATTAGAATAGAAAGTCTTCGTTTCTTCCTGAGGGAGACACAAGCGGCCACCTGCTCCTGTCTGATGACCCAGCCTTCCTTCCCAAGGACAGCGGGGAGCCCCGGCAGGAGTGATAGAAGTCAAAGCCACGGGTTCGGTTCCTAGTGGGTCTCTGCCATGCCAAGATCAAGCGGCTTCCGTCCAGGACCCTCCGGTCTGGGCAAGGAGTTGGTTACCCCAGAAATAGAGGCGACAAGCGCTATCCCAGAGGGCTGTTGGGCTATAAGAGAGGGGCACAGAGCCACTCACACGTGCGGGACAGTGAAGTGTCCGCATGGGGGGTCGTTCCGTGTATGCCTTAAAGATTCACCGGGAGCTGGCCAGGCAGAGACAAGGTGTGTGCTGGGGGGCTCCTCATCAAAGTCAGGTGGCCTGAGGGTGGGCGTGGCCTGTTCCTAAGGAGAGTCTTCAGTGGGCTGACATGGGGCCCCAAGGGGTGGGAGGAGGCTGGCGGAGATGAAGTCCGCGCGCTTCTGTGGCGGCTCCTGGCATCTCCGCAGAATGACGGCTGTGGGCTCTGGAGGTGCCAGGAATCCCAGGTGGCTTCCACCCATCCCTGCAAAGCTACTTTCCACCAACAGGGGGCAGGGCCACCTTAGGAAATGATCCCGTTCTCTGAGCTATGGGCAGCCAGATGCCCCTTGTTACCTGAGACCTCTGGATACGCAGGGGACAAGTACTGAGCTTCTGGCTTGGTGCTAGGCTCCGGGTGCCCGAAGACAAAGATCCCCCGCCGTCTGCAGCCCATGTCCCTGGCCGCAGGGATTGTAGGCGCTGTAAGGATGCAGCGATCACTTCCATCCGGGTAGAGACTGGAGGAGAGGTGGGAACTGCTCCCCAGAGAAGGCCATTTGGGGGCTCCACCAAGACCTCTTGGCTGACGGGGTTTTGAGATGTGCCACTGAAGGCACAGGGCAGGGTCCGTGTGTGCAGGGCAAGGACCGGTGTGTCTGGCAGCTGAGTAAGGTCCCTGATCCCAGAGCATGAGGCGCAGGCAGTTCCTGGGGGCAGGGGCCTGGGACAGTGACCAGGGCGCTGGGGCTGTGGGTGCAGCTCCCAGAGGACTCGCGTCAGGGAGCGCCATCCTGGGACAGCAAAGAGCAGACAGAATTGCCTTTAGGAACACCATATCAAAACAACCCTTCATCGTGAAAACATAAGAATATACACCGAAGCATGCAATATAAGGGCTCCCCTGTGCCCAACAACGATGATCACGTTCTCCCACATTCCCATCCATTGTCCTCCACATTTGAGAAACTTATAGGGAATTTCAATTGCACACAAAAGCAGGGAGCTGGTATAACACCCTCCTAGACCGACCCCCCGTCTGGCTCAATAGCCAACAGTCTGCCAGGCTCGTCCCCACTGTACCCCGCCCTCAGATTATTTTGAGGCAAATCACATATCATTTCATATATAAATATCTTTGGATCTCTAAAAGTAGAGAGTCTGTAACAACAAAACATAACCGTACTACCCTGACCACACCGGAACCAACTTAACGACCATTCTTTGATTTCATCCCATACCAGGACTGAGAGATTTTTAAGCCCAGAAATGGCGGGATTTGGGTTTAGCATTTCAGGAAGCTCGCCATGGCCGGGTGCTGAGGAGATGGAGGGGCAAGGAGACCCTGATGAGAGGCTGGGGTAACGCATGAGGACATGACTCGGCTAAGGGGCAGCCGTAAAGGGAAGAGCGGTGGAGAGCATCCAGGGCTCAGACACAGCATGTGTTGTCTTAATCGCACAAAACCCACGAGGGGGGTCTTGTTATGTCTCATTCAAGGTCAGGAGACCACGGCTTGGAGGCATTGAATTGCAGAACGCCGTTCCCCAAACCCTGTCTTGCTGCAGCTCTCCCTGCAGGGAAGTGTCACAGAACAGGGAGTCATGGCTAGTTTCCTTTCCCCATCACTTCTGGACTTTTGCGCTGGATCAAATCTGCTGTTTCTTCCCTCCGCAAAGTCAGAAGGGTCCAGGGGATGGGGTACCTACCCTGAGAGCTTACAAAGCATGAGCCCTGCCGTGGGCCCTGTGGGTAGTTTCTCCGGAGGAGGCCCACGGACTTTCTCCCTGTTCATCTTAGCCCATTAGGAATCACTTCCCCGCTGTAGCTCCTGTCCCTATGACAGCTCCCCCAGCCCCCAGCCCTCTCACCTCTACCTCCCCTGCAGCCCAGGCCAGTTCCTCTGTCTTCAGCATCCAGGGACTTGGGCTGCTAGGGCTGTTTGGAGCTGGCCACCCTGAGCCAGAGCTCTGGGGACTGTGGCTGTGAAGGACGGTGATCAGGGCCTCCTTGGTTTCTCTCTGTAGCCTCTGGTGGCCCTGGGGAGGCTGGGTGACTCTGAATCAGACTCCTGCACCCCCAAACCAGACAACCGTGGGCTGCCCCGCCAGAGCCTCAGTCATGGCTGCCCAGGGGCAAAGAAGGGACCTCAGGGGAGTCCCTTACTCGGTAGATGAGGAGACAGATGCCCGGAAGGTGAGGGACATGCTCAGGGTCACTGTCAGCTGTGATACAAGGCCAGGGCTCCTGCCGTACTGGCTGGGCTCCCCCCTCTGCTCTGGGCCCCCCAGACAGGTCGGGGCCACAGGCCTTCCCCCGCTCTACCCCAACAGGCTAGAGGGGCTCTGGTGGGCCGGACTTGGGGCTCAGAACTTGGGCTCTCTGAGACCTCAGCAGCCTCTGAACCAGAGGGACCCCAGGGGCTCACCTTGCCCGGCCCCCTCCTCAGAGGATAGCTGTGGAAATGGAGACAGAAACTGGGGAGCTTGCCACCTTCAGTCAGCCACTCGGGGTCTCCTCTTTGTCTGGGCTACCTTCTTCCTCCTCATTTTCCTCCCTCAGACCAACTGTGGGCCAAGGAAGGGAGATGGCCACTGGTTTCCCCAACTCGGCTCCCTCCCCCACACCCAGCAGAAGGACTAAGAGGACAAGGTCTTCCTCCCTGTCCTAGAACTCACCTCACCATTTCCCTGGAGCCTCCTCAGCTCAGCCCCTGGTTAGAGCACTGGAGGAGAGTCCGGAGATCTGCCTGTTGCTGTGTGATCTTTAGTAAGCCACCTCACTTCTCTGAGCCTCACCTGCACAAGGGTAACAATAATTCCACCAGCCCTGCCTTGATCAGAGGGGATCGAGTCTGATAGAAAACACCAGACAAATGTGAGGGGTGGGCTTGTCTTGGGATGGCTAGAGAGAGACCGAGAAAATCAATGAGTCTACAGAAGATGGATTCTTCCCAGACCCCAGAAGACAGTGACCACTGACGCCAGCTCTGTCGCTGATTTTCTGTGTGGCCCTGGGCAAGAGACCTAACCTCTCTGTGCCTTTTATAAGGGAGATCTGGGCTTCTCCATGCTGTGGTATTGATCTGCTGGCAAGGCAGGAAGCTAAATGGACAAGATCCTTGGAAGGATCCTTGGAAGAAAGGCTGTTTATAAACCTAAGAGATTATTAACAACATCCAATAATCACGCTGTCTGCTAACGAAAGTAATGATGCCCCAAAGCTGGGCCGAGAAACCAGCCCGTCAGCACGGCGGCTCCTAGCTGGCCCTCCTCGCAGGCTCTGAGGGCTAATAACACTCTGTGCTCATATGGGGCTTTGCCTCTGCAAACCAACCACTAATTAGCTGCTCCACGGGCGTGCCCAAGAGCTAGGCAGGAAGGGCACAGGGTTACGAAGGTGCTCAAGCTCTGGGAAGAGGGGGCGTCTAACCCGGCCAGCCAGCTGCTTAGGGGCAGGGCCCGGCTGGGAACCCAACCCTCTCCCAGTTCTCAGCGCCTACTTCTGCCTCTGCGGTGAGCACCGGAGCAGATGGCTCGCCCTCTCCGGGCCTCAGGTCCCCCCCGCAGAGCTGCGAATGCAGAATGGTGGTGGGACATCGTGCCATATGTGGCCCGATCTCCTATGACTTTGCCCCTCACCCTTTTCTCTCTGTCCCTCTTGATGCTCTGTGCCAGCCCAGGGAGGGCACTTGGGGGGTGCTGTATCTTTAATTCTGAAGCCAGGGAATTCCAAAGGGTGACTGTCCTCTCGGGCCAAGTCCTCATGATGGTGCCCAGGAGTCAGGCCTGTCATGGGCTCTCTGAGCCTCAGTTTCTCCATCTGTACAGTGGGGTTGTAATGGCTACGCTGCCAGGTCTGGGTACCCGGAGCCTGGCTCTGAGGCTACCGAATGCTGCATGGGTGGGTTATTTCTGGGTGGAAGGAGGTCCTCAGCCCTGGGCTGGGGCCGGGGCAGGAGAGGGAGACACACCACCGCCTCGTCCTGGCTGAGGCCTGCAGGGACACTCTTCCTCGGGCAGCCCCCGTACCTCTTGCTTCAGACGCCTGCTCTCATTCTGTCTCTCTTTCACCATACGACCTATCTTTAACTTTTGGCATCGGGAGGGGGAGGAAGAGCTCTGTGGCAGTGGTTTTTCCTGTCTCCTTCCCTTTGTCTTTTCCTCCTGGGTCCTCCCTGCTCTGCCCTCCCCCCACGCCCCCTGCGCCCCCTGTACC